>QEPC01002304.1:2401902-2506343 GCA_003113815.1 Sphenodon punctatus | reverse complement strand
CTCTCACCAGGGGAAGTCCCTGGGTCCACCCCCCTCTTTTAACCCCCCGTACCAACAATCCCCACCCAACCACCCTAGCCCTGAGAAATAAACAAAAAGCCCACACAAAACAAACAATACCCCCCCTGCCACCCCCTGCAGCTCCCCAAAGTGCCCAAAAAGTGCCACGCCCTTTGGCCGCGGCCCTTCGGCTGCAAGCCTGTGGCCGCGGCCTGCAGCTCAGCCGCTGTCCCTGGGGCCTTATGCCCCTGCTACTTCCGGGTGGGGGGGAGGGGACCGGACAGCCCACGTGGCTGCCCTCTGCGTTCCCCCCCCTAGTCCCCAACCTCACTGTTAGGTGTTTTTTCTCCCCGCAGATGTCCGGCGGGGATGAGGAGCGGCGGCGGTGGCCCCAGCAGCGGGACCCAGCGGCGGCCGCGGCGGCCGTGGCAGTGAGGCGAGCGGAGCTCCAAAGCCCCACCCCGCAGCAGCAACAAGGCAGGTGGATGGTAGAGGTGTTCCCCTGAAAGCTTCTTATATAAAAAAAGGGTCCGTCTAGGCTCTCACCTAGAAAGAGTACCCCCTTAGTGAACCCCACCAAGGCCAAATAAACACGCAAGCATGGTTATAAAACATACATTTAGTACATACAAGTATAAGGCTGTTGATCAGATGGTGCAAATCCATAAATCAAATATAAAGCCAACGCATTCTAAAATCCACTGAAGTTCCCTAACTGTCCTCTTACCCTGTGGCACAATCCAGGTCCATCAAAGTCTCTCACGGCCTTGGCATTGCGGCCGGGCTCAGTTCTTTTAGTGAATTGGAACGTTTCTAGTTCATGGTTGTGCAGCCCCTCTTACAAACTGATTACTCCTTGTTGGTCAAGATGGAAGAGAGCAAGTAGAGATCTTGTCTCCTCACTTTCTTTGCAGGGGGCTTAGGTCACTTCCTCTCTCCTGTTCCTTTTGTAATTCTCAGCTGGTTGCAGACCCCACCTGGGTGTTACCTTTGCAATAAAATGTTCATTCTGCCTGACAATGGTTTCTCTGTCCCTCCACTCTGCCAAGCCAGTTCAGCAGGGTGGTAAGACTCACAGTCTTCTATTCTTTATCCTAGCTGTCCTTCTTAGTAGCCATATTTACCCCCCCGATACTCCAAATGTCTGTGTCCCATTTTCCCCATCACACCCAGTCACACTCTGGGTGCAAAGAGACAGACAGCAGCTCCACATTTGCCCACACAAGCCCCCATTACCATCAGGTTTACCTGTTTGTATGAAGTGCACCCGCCAGATGTTCAACATGAAGCAGGCTGCAGCTGCTCCAGAAACTCTGCATTGGGCGGGGCTGTGCTTGGACAGCTTGCTGCCTGCGCGCCTTGGACTCTGCTGCCTGCATAGACTGCAGTTCCCTCAGGCTCCCAATCTGAACTGCCTACTCTCTGGGCCTTTCAATCATGCCTTTCCATTTTCCTGTTCATTCTGACTGCTTAATAAAATCTGCCTTTTACTCCCGGACATTAGCATTGTGTGGGTATCATGGAGTCCTGGGGATTAGTCAGGTGCTATCATTTGTCTGTCCCGCTCTGCCACCCTGGCTCAGCAGGGGCTGGCCCACCCCATGGGGCTGTGGGTAGTAAGGGGTGAACAGCTGCTGCTACGTCCTATTGCTATGGTTGCCAGAACTGCAGCTCCTGGCAAGGGGCAAGCTCCTGGGCAAGGTATAGGATAGTGAGCGGCACAAGCTGGGCTTGTGAGGAGTTGGCCCGCCTGTCTGTGTGTTCTTGACCTGAGGCTTTTCCAAGACAGGGGGAATGTGTGTTTGCTGCCCTCATTTCAAACTCTCTGCATAAAGACCACCAAACTCGTGGAGGCATGTGGCTCCTCTCTGGAGCACCCATATGGCTGCTTCGGGGCTCTGGGCTGCTCCCTGCCAGTCTGAAAACACCCATTGTCACAACTTTGCTACTGCCCTTCTCCCCTTTCATGACATCATTTGGCAGAGGGGAGCTGACATCACCTGACCCTCTTCCTCTCCCTCGCAGGTAGGTATTGGAGGGTGAGGCCCGAAGGGCAACACCAAAAGGTGTCGGCCATTGGTGCGCCGTTCGTAGCCTGCGTGGCCCTGGTCAAGAAGGACTGGGCCATGGATCGATGGACCCTTCAGAGCAGCACTGAGGACAGGGGGATGGTTATTGGTTGATGTTACTAGTATGCAGAGGTCTAGGTTCGGTTTGGGGACATTTTAGGGAGGATCAGGATTTGTTTATTTATTAGGGTGTGGGGGTAGGGATGTCTGGGTTCCTCGGGGAAAGTTAGGGATGGAACACAGGGAGGGTTTGGAATCTGGGATCCGTACCCCCCTGTGAGAGGTAGGGGATAAGTTGGGCATAGTGAGAGGGAGGGGTGGTTCCCATATTAGGGGTTGTTTTTGCACCCCTCTGGGGGAGTGGGGAGGTAGGGCTTAGGGTTGGGAAGGAGGGTTCACTTTTCTCCACTGGGGGGGGCATGATTCCTGGGAATGGGAATAGGATAGGGAAGGGTCCTTTCCTCCAGTGAGAGGGGGGGTTATGACCCTCGTAATGGATGTGGAGAATACCACCTAGTGAGAGTGGTGGGGTTGGTGGGGTGGGGGTCTCCCTTGCTGGCTGGGCGGGGCAGCCGGGAGGGGGGGACTGACTGGGGGGAGGGCCGCAGCCATTGGGTTCATGATGGGGCAAGGGAATTATGGTCCTCATGGGGAGGGGTTCGATCTGTGAGGCGGGACAGGCACTTGGCGCAGGTTCCCCTCACCATCTCCCAAGCAGATGGTTCAGTCGTGTATGCTGCCGGCTGTATCTTCTAGCAGATAGTAGGAACATCAAATGCCCTTGCTTCAGGTCTAGTGAGTGAGGAGATGGTTAGAGGCAGTGACAGAAATGAGAGGGCTGGTGGTGATGGGGTCGGTGGCAGTGGACCCGGACAAGTATTCCGAGGAGGTTGGTTGTGTTCAAAAACCCACCCACCCCTTTTGGAGATGATGGGGGGGGGAGGGGTATCAGGCTCAACCCCCTGTTGCAGGACTTGGCGTTGGGATAATTAGTATTTGGATACAAGGGGAGTGATATGTGTTTTTGTTTAGGAGAGGCCTCTGCACCCCCCCCCAGGTGAGAGCGGAGGGGCTGAGGTGGAGACGGGACCTCCCCCTGGTGGCAGCTGGGTGGAGGTGTGAAGTGGTAGGGCAGGACCTCTAATACTGCCTGTGTGTATTTATCAGAGGACTGCAGGATTGATTAATGCTATATTAGCTGTTGTTGGGAGGGTTGTATTCTATTGTACAGTTATACAGGGTTGATGTTTTGCGGGGGGGGGGCGGGGTTGTGTTGAAATTGTAATGATCTTATGCTGCTGTTTATGCTTATTATGTATTTTTATGTATTATGATGATTATTTGTGAGCCGCCTCAAGTCATTCTCAAATGAGAGAGTGTGGGATATAAATTAAAAATGAAATGAAATTAAATGAAATGAAAAAATGATCAGGAGGCTCCTGGCCTGAAGCTGCTGCTGTTAAACGTGAGGTCAGTTGTTAGTAAATCAACAACTATCCAGGAATTGATACTGATCATGCAGCCGACCTCGTGTGTATCCTGGAAACCTGGCTGGACACTGAGTCAGGGCCTATTCTGACTTACCTTGTTCCGCCTGGGTACTCCATGCAGCAGTGTAGCTATTATTTTTAGGGACTCATGGTCCATTAGGAGGTATCCAGTGCAGCTTATGCCAAGTATTGAGGGTCTCCATCTTGTGATTGATTTGACAGGAGACAAATTAGGAGTACTGCTAGTAAACCGTGCACCTACCTGTATGGCAGCATCCCTGCATGCTCTGACAGAGCTGGTGTCGGAGGGGGTATTGCAGTCCCTGAAGATGTTAGTCTTGGGGGACTTCATTATTCACATCAGCACCAGTCTTGGAGGAGCGGAGCATGAGTTCATGGCCGCCATGGCAACCATGGACTTGCCCCAAGTAGTTGTCGGCCCAACACATGATGGGGGACATACCCTGGACCTGATTTTCTGCACTGGCCTTGAGGCGGGTAATCCGTTGGTAAGGGAGGTGTCAACAGTGCCCTTGTCATAGATGGATGTTTACCTCCTGTGGGCCTGTCTCCTGGTGCACGTCTGGCCCTGGAGGTGTGTGGAACCAGTTCGGTTGGTTCGACCCTGGAGACTGATGGAACTGGAGAGGTTCCAAAATGCTCTGGGAAAATTACCCTCTGATCTTGACGGCCGAATGCTTGATGACCTCGTTGCTATTTGGAACATCTTGCTGACTGAGGCCATCGACTAGATGGCTCCTAGGCATCCGTTCTCTAAGCATCGGCACTGCAGGCTTCCTTGGTTCACTGAGGATCTGCAGTTACTGAACCAAGAAAGGTAGCAGTTTAAATGATGGTGGTATTGTTCTTGTGCTAAAGCTGACAGATTGCGACATAGAGCCAGTTTGCGAGCCTATGCCATGACTGTGCGGATAGCAAAGAAGTTCTTTGCTGCCCTTGTGGCAAAATGCCCTTGCCCTGACAAAGACCCCCTCCGACCCCCCTTCGCTGAAACTGCAAACCTGGCTCAGCCAAAGCCCAGGCCTCAAAAAGCACCTGTTCAGGACTTCCTCATTCCTGAAATTCCTAAGGGAGGGGGGACTCTACACCTAAGACAGGTGATGTGGGATGATCGAATCATAGAAGGAGAGGGACTGCTGGGCTGCAGCCAGCTGACCCTCCTGGACAAATCAAAAAGAAGGTCAAGGTTGCTTTAAAAGGACCAGCACAGGCATTTTGACTCTCTCTCTGGACTCACTGACTGAGATCTCTAGCAGACACTGCTAGGCTAGTGACCTCCCTGCCTGGAGGCACTCATGGACTATATGGCTTAACAGTAACTCTAGCCTTTGCCAGAAGAAGAACTTGGACCCCATAGGAAAAGCATCCCCTATGGAGGCCGGATCAGAACCAGTGTGAGTACCTTGCTAGCTACCTCAGCTACAGTTATAGGAAGACGCTAAATGGGCTACTATGTCCACAGAACTGACTCTGATTGCTCAAAGGGTTATCATCCCCTAGTTCTATGCTTTTATTCCTTTTTATGTCTCAGTAAAGTCTAAGTTTTCTTTTTACCCTACCGGGTGTGGGTGTGGGTGTTATTGGCTGACCATTAAACGTCTCATAAGGCCAAGCTACTAAAAGGGGGTGGGGGAGAATCTACCTAGAAGCCAACAGCTTTGGAACCAAGGGAAGCCTCCTATGGGTAGCTCTGGGGATCTGTCTCCAACACAGAGGAGGAAATCCCAGGAACAGAGTGCCAGGAAAGGGGAGTGCTTTGGGGAAGCTGTAAGGCCTATGCCTTTTGGGGGTTCACATTTCCTGAGTGGCATGAATGCCTGCAGGGAAACACGCAGGTGGTGGCAGCAGAATATCAAGGGTTCTGGGGGTTTTCCAGCTGTGGGAACCCCTGGTCAGAGATTTGGAGAAACACAGTGAGGTGGGTGACTCAGCTGTATAGCACCCCCTACTGGCGTTTCACCACACCCTCATAGCATCAGCAAAGTCTCATCCAGCAGAGCTTTTCTGGGTGGTGAGGGGACTGGTTAGTCTGTCCTCCCTCCGCCTAGAACTGAAACCTTTCAGTGCCCGCTGTGACATGTTTGTTGATTACTTCGCTGATAAAATTGCTCACATTTACCACGACTTCAATGCTGCACTTAGGAGAACCAGAGGTTATGGAAGCCCTGCCTTGTCCTACTTTGTGGGATCGGTTTCAGTGAGTCTCACCCACTGATGCGGAGGATGTTCCTAGGATGGTCAAGCCACCTCTTGTGAACTGGACCCGTGCCCATCCTTGCTGCTTAAGCCCAGCCAGGAGATGCTGGGGGTTGTTGCTGGTGGGGGTGGTCAATGCTTCCCTTCGGGAGGGCAGGGTACCAAGCTCCCTTAAGGAAGTGGTGGTGCGGCCCCTGCTCATAAAACTGTCTGGACATTTACTACCTCGCCAGTTATTGGCCTATCTCTAACTTTCCCTTTTTAGGGAAGGTTATTGAATGGGTAGTGGCTTGGCAGTTGCAGGAGTATATGGACTGACTCAGTTTTCTAGATCCCTCGCAGTCTGGCTTTTGTCCAGGCTATGGTACTGAGACTGCACTTGTGGCTTTGGTCAACAACCTTTGCTGTGAATTAGATCAGGGTTGTTTGACCCTGCTGATTCTATTCAATCTGTTGGCTGCTTTTGATACTGTTGACCATGAAATATTGGTGACTCCCCTGCGGGACCGTGCTGGGATGGGCAGGACTGTTCTTGAATGGTTCTGCTCATTCCTGGCTGGAAGAACTCAGCGAGTGGTGCTCGGCGACCATTTTTCATCTCCCTGGGACCTCTTGTGTGGAGCCCTGCAGGGTTCCATTCTGTCCCCTCTCCTGTTCAACATGTATATGCAGTCACTGGGCAAGGTCATTGAGGAGCTCTGGAGGAGTTCGTTGTCATCAATATGCTGATGACACTCAACTCTATCTCTCTTTTTCATCCGACCCACACCCTGCAGTCTTGGTGCTTACATGATGTCTGGCAGATGTGGGGAACTGGATGAGGGAGGTGAGTCGACTGAAGTTGAATTCCGCCAAGATGGAGGTGATGCTAATGGGAAGGCAGTGGGTGTTGCATCCCCCATCATTGACGGGGTTCATCCCTCACTGGTTCCCAAGGTTCGGCGTCTGGGAGTGCTCCTTGATGCGCAGCTTAATCTAGATGCCCAGGTTGGAGCTATGGCGAGGAGCGCATTCTGCCAATTACACCTGGTGCGACAGCTTCAGCCATACATCTCAGACTCCAACCTGCTCACTATCATCCATACTTTCATCACCTCAAGACTGGACTATTGTAATGTGCTCTATGTGGGGCTGCCCATGGTAATGGTTCGGAGACTGAAGCTGGTGCAGAATCTGGTGGCCCGTCTCCTTACAGGGACGGGTCGCTGTGAGCATATAAGGTGGGTAGGCTGGGTTAGGGTGGGGTGGGGGGGTTACATTGTTTTAATTGATATTATTATCATTTATTTTAATTGTTTAATGTCTGAAATGTTTTAATATATTGTGGGCCGCCCTGAGATGCCTGAGGCAGGAGGCACCCTGAGATGCCTGAGGCATAATTGTAAAAATAATAAATAAAATAATAATAATATTACACTGGTGCTCTGTTCTCTGCACTGGCTGCCTATAGTATTCTGGGCCTGATTCAAGGTGCTGGTTCTTACCTATAAAGCCCTATACAGCTTGGGCCCCATATATCTGCGGAATCACCCCACTCTCCATGCTCCGGATTGACCAGGAGCACCCTTCTTGAAGTCCCCCGGGTATGAGGGACGACTATGGAGAGAGCGTTCTCAGTGACCGCGCCAAGGCTGTGGAACTCCCTCCTGGAAGAGGCCCAGGTGGCCCCGGACCTCTCCTCTTTTCAACATCAATGCAAGACCTGGCTGTTTCACCGGGCCTTTGGTGAGGGTGGGTTTTTATTTTTATGAGGGGTGGTAAGGGTGTGGTATTTTTTTTCTCCCTCATCTTTTCCTGGGATGATGTTTCCCCCTTTCTTTCCTCTTCCCCCTATTTTAGATGTTTTATGTTGCTGTTTGTGTGTATTTTTGCATGTGTTTTTAATACTTTTATATATTGTAAGCCTCCCTGAGCTGCCTTTGGTAGGAGGGTCAGGATATCAAAGGTTTTAATAAAATAAATACAAATAATTTGCGAATGGCTCTTTAGAATTGGCAGGACTGAGCTGTTAAATGCAGAAACACAGTGCCAGTCCTAGCTAATATATATATGGCAGATATATGTAAACACTGCATGTGTCTTAGCTTCCTCCAGTGAAAAGGCAAGTAGTTGAATATTTTCAGAATTACGGTCCAATAAAACATTTTCCATGACACAAGCCGCTAAAAATGATGAACAAACACACTGAGCGCAATCCAGCTCCATAACAGTCAACGGGAATTTAGCCATTGACTTCAATGAGAACTGGATCACTCTTTAAACATATTTTTACTTTTTATGTTTTTATGGAGCTGATAATCTTGATAACATAGCATGCCATTTCTTGATGGGTTGATATCATGGCAGAAATGCTCACTCGCTTGTTCCTGTGACATTGATGAATACAAATGTAGAGGTGAGAATTGAATTCAGGTTCCTGACTCTTAACCACTAGAACCCACTCCTGACCCAGAGAGGTTCTATCAACCCAGATCCATGAGTCTCATTATGCACTAAACCGCATCACTTGCCAATGCTGCTCTCACCTTCCTACACTGCGGTCTTCACATGGACACCTGTCCCACCTCTGACCTGCCTCACTCCCTGGAAATCTGTCCATTTAAAGGTGGCCTGCCAGATGTGGAGGTGGAGCCTGCCTCCGCTCTGAGGCTGCCTCACTGGCGGTGCTCTGGAACCTCCCAGAACACCACCAGCAGTGCGGGCAGCCCAACCCCGGGGCAGCGACTGGAGGCGGGGCTGCTGTCCGTCTGCTTGGCGGACGGCTGCTGCAGTTCCGCTCTCAGCCGGGTTTGCCCCACCAACGCCATAGTGTTACGGGTGATCCGCCCACAATGCTATGGTGTGAAGGAGGGGCACCGTGCGGGAGGATCATGGACCCCAGCAGCCATGAAGTCTGTTTAAAAGTGGCCCAGGTGTGGCTGCAAGTGGGCAGATGTGGGAGTGCACCCCCAAACTTGCTCTGGGGTTGTGCACCCTTGCATACCCAAAACATCCTCCCCAGAACTGCATGCACTCTCGGGTCGGCAACTCCACTCGCAGACACTGCTCCCCCCAGGTAGGGATGGGCGAACGTGGTTCGGATATTCGGAGTTCGGACCAAACTCGGTCTGTTTGGATGTCCGGACCGAATGTCCGAACCGAACTCTCGAACGAACGAACAGTTCAGTTGTGTTCGGATGAGTTCGGGGGCAGGAAAAAGGTCTTTCCAGGGCCAAAAAAAATAGGTTTTGGTTTCGATTTCGTTTCGGTTTCGATTTTGGTTTCGCTATTTTTGAATGTTCAGCCAAGTTCAGCCAAACCAAACTCGGCTGAGCCGAACCATCGAACCCGAACTCGGGTTTCGAACCGAACGACCGAACATCCGAACCGCGTTCTGTTCGCCCATCCCTACTCCCAGGTTTCTTTAGTCAGTAGATGCAATTAATTCATCACACAAACCAGGTTCTCCCATGCGTAGCTCCCTGGGTTACAATGATTTCCTTGCGGACCCTTCTCCCCCGCCACACGCAGGCCCAATGGCCAGACAAAACTAAGGGGGGAAACAAGGTAGAGAGGTCAAATATACCGTGTGACTCTGACTCCTATCAGAGCTCAGGAGAAGTTCAACTCCTGCAGAAATAGCCATGCCCAAAGTGCTGTAATCCTTATATAAGCAGGAGAGGTGCCAAGCCAGCAATTCCGTCACTGGGCAAGTGCCCAGTTTGTCAATAGGATGGGCCAGCCCTGTAGAAATAACTGTACAAATCACAAGTCATCCTGGGAGGTGAGCAAGTGGTCAGCCTACAAGGTTTTAAAGATACTGGGTGGTGAGAGGAGTAATGTGGTATTCTCTATTCAGCTTGATGACAGAGCAAGGGTTCCACGTATAACACTCCTGAGGGCATTTCCCAATGCTGGAGCAGAAAGCATGATGCTGCTCATGGATTTTTTTCTTGAGAAACTGCACTGTGGAAAAATTATTCTTAAGAGCCACCACCAGAAAACAGGAAACAGCAGGCTCTATGCTTCCTGTGACTGCAATGAGAAAGGCACACCACCCTCTCTCTGTCTGCCAAGGCTGCTGCCAGACTCCCTTCTATTGCAATTGTGGTCTGGATGCATACAGCACTGCCCAGTGCCTGCGGTTAGCGCCAGCACGCCACCTGAGTGAGGGTTCTGACTGAGGTCACCCTCACCAAACACTCAGACCAAATGGAATTTCAAAGCAAAGTTTTCTTTTAACCCATTGAGTTGATCTAGTGCCTGCAAAACCACATCCTTTTAACTGCAAAGCTAAGCAAGTCTCCGTGCAAGTTTCACCGAATCAATGAGCCTAAATGCTCTTAACTCTGAGGGAAGAACTTTCAGTGGGAAAGCTTGCTTTAGGTCCATGCCTAATAAGCCTTTGGTTTCTCTACTGGAAAGGTCAAAGAACCCAAGTCTGCAGTAGCATTAGAGCTGAAACAAAGGGGGCGCTCTCATACTCCCAAATTAATTTTGAGTATCAATTGCCTTTAATAAATATTTTTAATTTGAATTTACAGTAGGGATGGGCGAACAGAACCGAATTCGGAAATTCGGTTCGGTTCAGTTTGGAAATTCGGTTTGGTTCAGAAGTTCAGTTCAGTCGACCGAACTATTCAAGTTCGATCCGAACTTCCGAACAAAGTTCAGAAATTCAACCCCCATTGAACTATATGAAATATTATCTTTTAGGGATGGGCGAACAGAGCCGAATTCGGAAATTCGGTTCGGTTTGAAAATTGAGTTCAGTTCGGAAGTTTGGTTCAGTCGACCGAACTGGACGAGTTCGGTCCAAACTCCGAACTTCCGAACCACGTTCGCCCATAATTCACAGCCTGTGAGAATCTCAATGAGAACTTGAAGTCTGTATAAGTATATCTTTAGATGCAATCCTCTCCTTATTTAAGACCATGGATGAAAACAAATGAGACAGTAGCCCACATTAGCCGGCGTTAGCCCATGATTCACTTGCCTATCTGTTAATCGGCTGCCAAATGTTTGCCCACTTCTTCTACAGGGTGAGGGGCTGTTACCGAAGGCATCATCCAGAGAAGATGGTTGATGCAGCGCAGGCTAAGGCTGGCCCAGGCTAATCCAGGCTAATATGTGCCCTCCCGGCTGTTAGGTCCTTCGCAGCCCCTGCATGTGGTGAGGTCTGCCAGCACCGTGGACAAGACCATAAAGTCAGCAAGGATCGGGCCCAGGAGCAGCAGCCACTGGCCGCCTGTCGGCTAACGATGCAGGCTGGGAGTGAACAGACCCTCCCCACGATCATCCACCTATCAGCTGATGGCATGAGCTAGGAGTGAGCAGACCCCTGCCCCAGTCACCTGTCAGCTGCCTATGGCAGAATTTTTTTCAGCTATTTAATAACAACAGGAGGTAAGAACTTAGGTTAATGATTAGTATTTTTGCCTGGAACTTTTAGAGATGCAAGTTCAGCTCTCAGCTTTACCACTGACTTGCTATGTGATCTTGGTCAAATCACATACCATCTCAATCCTCATATTGCTCTGTTAGTACAAGCCCCACCAGGGCATCTGGTCACAATTTTGAAAGCTGCCCTGTGGTCCCATGTTGCCAGTGTAAAGTCCTGAATCTCAACTAGGGTTCAACTGAAGGAGGAGGAGGAGAGAAACAACTTGAAGATGACTTGTAGATTTAGGGTCACATAGGCAAGTGTGAGTTTCTAATGATAGCACTTTCTTTGCACCTCATCCTTTTTTCTTTCATTTGGCTTTGCAAGGTAAGTAACTACGAGCTGCTCACTCATTTTCTAAATAAGTTAAGAGACAGGGTGACACAAGGGCACAGTGGTAACAGGACAGTTAGCATGGCTGCCCCAACATTTACTTAGCTAGCCAGCCACAGTACTAATGCTGCTGTAGTGTCCTAACAAATTTATTTATTATTTTAATTTTTACCGCCACCCTTCCTGCCAACAGTGTCTCAGGACAGCTTACAATATTAAAATATTAAAATATAATATTACTAACTGCAGGACAATATCCAAAGTCCTTCTTTAGTGGCTGAATTAAAAAGCACAACTAGCAGTTACTTCTTTAGCACAGGTGGGAGAGCAGGAACCTTTTCTGGGGGGGGGGGGAGTCACTTTGAAAATTATTACAACCTCTGAAGGACATACAGAAGTTGGAGGTAAAGGTGCTTACTGGGTGCGCTCAGGAAGAAGAGGCCTCAGTTCATGGATTTGTCCGATCATGGATAGGTCCTTGTGTGTATACCCTCATCTCTGGTCCTATAGCCTGAGTTCAGTCTTTTAGTGCCATGGGGTAGAAATTGGATTAAGGGACCAGATTCAAGAAATGGAATGTGGTCAAATCAAAACTAGCTGCAGGCTTAATTTGTGCCCTGACTCTGTGGTGGAGCTTTGAAAAACAGATAGAAAAATCAAGGGCTCAAGTTTGGCTTGTGTGAGGGACTACCACAGAACATCTTTCATGTTTGCTTTTCTTTCTTTCTTCTTCTTTTTTTAAATTAACTCAACCCTCCCCCCCCCCCCCCCCGGCAGTTAGGCAATGGGTAATTTTGAATTTGTGTACCATTTTGAGGGTGCTCAGCTCTGCTTTGAGGGTCATCAGCGGGTGTGGGATGGGGAAGCATACAAAATTGACCTGGCTTCATTTCAAGGTGTGTTATTCATTTCACACAGGTCACTATCCTTAGCCCGTTCAGAATATATGGGGATGTCAAGGAGAAAACTTTCATCACCAGAGTGTGTGTGTGTGGTGGGAGGAGGCAACCCACCCAAACTGGGAGCCGACAGCTGGCTTGGCTTCTGCTACATTTTCTCGGTCCAGACTGCTCCGCGGTATTTTTGGTGCCTGAAGCGCCTCAGACTTTTTAAGGCTGGCTCCTCGTCCCTCCGGATTTGAGTCCAGGAGCCGATTCCCAACCCCTTTCTCCCACGCTCCCTTGCCTCGGAATCCCGTGCCCTGCTTTAGGCCGGAGACAGCGAGAGGGGCCGGGCAACTCGGGAAGCAGATGACTCGGGCTCCCACCTCTCCTAGTGGCTTCCCTCCCCCGTCCTGGCCAGGGGAGGAGATTAGCAGCCGCACAGCGGGGTGAAGGAGGAACAGCGCACAGCCAGACTGGCAGCCGCTGCTGCGGGGTCCCTCCTCTTCCCTCTCCCTCCAGCCGCTGTGCTGTGCTGTACAAACCCGCCCAGCAGCCGCTACGGGTGAGTGTTGCAGCTCCTGGGCCCGTTCCCCGCTGCCTCGCAGGCCCGATCTCCTGGCCCGGTAGCTGGGGAGAGAACCGGTTAGCAGGGCTACTGCCTGCTCCGGAGAAGAAGGCGATGCAGATCCCTTATATCCCGATCGTTATGAAAAGACATTGAAATCGCCTTCCTTGGGCACCCGGGGTTCCTTCTTGTCTGTTGCGTCCTGCGTGGCTTGCCAGCTTCTAGGAGCCCTATATCTGCTAAAGGGAGGGAGGGGGGGGGGACCCTTGTTTTTATATGGATCTAGGGAGGAGGGGATGGCATGCAGCTGGATTAAAATAGCTTCTTGTTTCCATTTCCTTTGCAAAGGCATTTGGGGCTGGGAGGGTGGCTCTTGTTAAACAGTGTGTTAAAACATATGTCCATGTTCTTTTTCTCTCCCCCTCAGGTTTGTCACTCTAAGCTGACAAACAGTTGTCACTATTTGCTCTTTCTAAAGCAGGGAAAAGTCACAAATTTGCAAGGCCACCCGGGGTAGCTCCTCCCTGCAGGCCATAGGGATGCAGGTTTAATCTCTTTTGAACTGAAATATATTCTGTCAATCTTAGCCCTGGGTGAATTTCCTCTTAACTGCAGACCCTTGCAGGGAGGGAAAGCTAAAGTGTAGGCCCCTTGGTGGGAGGGCAGTCACATGAGACTGACACTGCTCTGTTAGGGAGCTGTGGAGCAAATGTCAGGAGGCAAAACTGAAGGTTGCCTTCACAGCAAGTTTTTATCAAAGTGAAATTGCTCTTGTGTACTGTCAGTCTTCATAAGCATAGGCAGAGGTTATCTTTCCCACCCTGCCCCCTTATTTCCCAAGGATTTTCAAGCCCTAGGGAATTATTTGGATTTGAATTCAACCGGTGTTGCAGTAGTCACGGCCTGTCTTGTTTGCCCAGATGTAAATTCAGAATAGTAATTCACTTGACTCCAGTCACATTGTTGTGAAATTGCATACTGGGCTGACTGCAGAATTAAACTCAGCCATTTGTCTCTTTGTGTTCCAAATGTTGCTCCTTTGGAGCGTAGCATTTCCTTCTACTTCTGCTTTGTTAACTTTGCCATGACACCTGTTTTGAAATATGTTGACTTATGTTCAAGGTGAGAAATAGACTCAGGCCTGTAGCTAGACTAACAGGAAGGGGGTGGCAAGGGATGAGGGGGAAGGGCAAGTGTTCTGTGTGTCCCATTTTACAATAATTCAACAGGTATCTCACAAAAAGCGTGAATGTGCTCGACATGTTTTAAGGAAGATAAAATACGATGTGCAATGCATGCTTATGGTTGCCACCTCTTTCTGTTTCTCCCTGAGACTTCCACAGGCCAAAATGACAGTGGGGAGGCTGAAACCACACGAAGTGGCAAGCTTATGCATGATGCCTGCCTGCCTGCTTGCTTGCTTCAGTGGCACAAGTATATGTAGCAAATCAGAACTTGATCCTGCGTGCTGGGCACTGCACCTGAATGGCACCGCATGGCTCAGATGGACAAGAAACAAGTGTACAGGCTCAGGCCCTAAGATGTTGGCTGAAAAACACTGTTCTGACATCATTAATGCTGATGCACATCTAAACAAAACTGTTCCCATGAGTTCAAGGTCCATCTGTGGGTTGGGGCAAAGTGAGAACAATGTTTAACAAACAGAGGGCAAATTCAATGGAGAAAGCAAAGACCAAACTGCTAAGAACCTCTTAAAAGCTTGTTGTTTTCCTCTCCACTGTTTAAACTGTATGAGCCTTGCCTCTGTTATTGCATCCTCTTTATTTGTATGGCAGCAGCACCTAGGTTGCAAATGAGTTTGGGTCCCATCATGATGGACACTATGCAGGCACATGCAAGGAAAAGTCCTTTTCCTAATGAACTTATAAATGAAATGGGCACAGGACGGAGAGGTGAAATGACTTCCTGAGATTGCACAAGAAATTGGTGGCGGAGAATGGCATCGAAACCAGGGTTTCTGCATCCCGTAACCGCACTAGAAATATTCTCACAGTGTTCCTCAACCTTTGCTGGCCGCAGCTGCAATGGCTGTTAAGTGCGGGAAGGAAGAAGAAGGTGCTCCCATTGTAGACATGCAAGCGTACGGTGCTGGCTCTCTTTGTGTCTCACCAACAACACTGCAAACCACATCAGAGGGGTTCACAACATACATGTTGGGGAGTCCTTACAAAGGCCATATATTACAGCTACCAAAGAGCAGCTGCATGAGCACTAATCGGTCTTTGCAACATAGCACTAAAACCCTTACCATCCTGGCTTCCCTAGCAGTTTAGTGCTATGCAATTGCATCAGTGGTTTCTTTTGCAATAGAGATTCTCTTATCTCTAGTGTAAAAGCAGCCTCAGAAGCTTGACACTAGCTTAGATCCCACTAGTAGGAAATATCCTAGCTTTATGTGTCTCAGGTCCAGGCTCTGTTATAGTAATATGTTGAGAGGATACGGTGACAGGCGTTCTTGGAACATGTTTCTCTAAACGTTTTCAATGTGAATTTGCTTGGAACCACTTTTTAATGACACTCCTGGAAACACGAAATATTGGAAAAAGCCACCTGCTGGACCACAAACCACACACGCTCCCGGCCGGGCTGACAGCAGGACAGCCTGAGAACAGGGAATGTGCGGCTAGCCAGCCCCACCCCACACTGCACCCAGCTCCCCACCTCCTTGCCATAATGGACAGCCATGGCAGCCAATGACAGCCACCATGGCAGCCAGCCGTGGTGGAGGCAGCAGGAACCAGACATGCAAGCTCCAAGCCAGCCTGCTCTGCCCCACTTTGCTAGGGCCCAGGCTGTTACTTTGGCTGGTTGCAGACGTGAGAGCCCGGGCTAGCCGCCAGTATGACCTCACCCGGGATACCCTGGGTCAGCATCTGTCAGTCAGGAGCCAAACGTGACAGTGGCCTGCAGGCCTAAGCAGGTCGTTGTCGCTGTCATGTCTGGTTTTACCCTCTCTTTTCTCTTACAGGACCGGTGCAAGCTTCCCTCAGCCAATATGAAAATGTGGAAGCATCTTCTATGGTGCCATTTAATTATTGTCAAGATTAGAGACTGTGGGGTCATTCACACAACACTCTTTTAAAGCAGGTAGTAGCACAACCCCACTTTCTGGCTGTTGTGTGAAATCTGTGCCACTTATCGGCCAGCCCATGCCAGGGATTGCTCATTGAAATGCAGGGAAGTTGGCAGTTGTGTGAATGCGCTGCTACTGGACGAGGCAATCACCCAAAGAGAGAAAGGAAAGTGTTGCGTGATTAAGCCTAAAACTCAGACAGGCTACAGACACACACCCCACCCCCACCCCCTTGGTGTCTAGCTCTGCTCAGATTTTTCCTTCTATGGATAATATCTCTTGAATTCTGCGGAGAAACACACGAGTGATTCTCCATATCTTTTTCAGTTCCTGGTTGTTTCAAGGGCTTTTCGTTCATGTTGTTGAGTGGCATGTGCACTTTGACCTTGTGTTTCTGTTTTCAGAGTTTAGATCTGGCACAAGAATTGGGCAAAAGGGGAGGCAAAGTCTGACTTGCCTGTTTAGCAATATGGAGCAGGTGTGAGTGGGAAGCGGGAGTTCTCTCTCTAATCTTGTGACTTTCTTAATATCCATTTGAATGGATTCCCAGAGGCTAGCTCTGTGGAAACTTTGGGCTGCTTGCACAGCTTACTGTCACATGGCTCTTTCCTGAACTTCTGCTTGTCTGACATTACACTTCTGCCTTCTGCTGTATCCCCTACCATTAAGATTATCCTTTGCAGCAAGTCTCACCATGTAATGCTGACTCCTACCCAGCTAGACTTTGAGAATGTTCTCTCTCCTTACAACTTTTTGTCTCTCCCATCCCCACTTGCCTGTCCCCCTAAGCTACCCACTCTCCTGGTTCTAAGTTTATTTTTTATGGTATGTCAAGAACGTGTCCATCTCATTGTTTTGTAAAGCGCCAGGTACACAGCTGGTGCTATACAAGTGCTTATAATAATAATAATAATAATTAATAATATAATATGACAAAAAATGTGCATATAACCTCCCAATGCATTGGCTGTTTTCTTTTTCTTTCTTTCTTTCTTTCTTTCTTTCTTTCTTTCTTTCAATACCGCAGTGCAATATTTGTCAAATAAGTTCCAGCACAAACCTGCTGTGTTTAGATTTTTCAGAGCAGGATCTATCTAGGATCACAGATGGGGTCAAGCTGGAGTTGATGAATTTTGGGTGAAAACAAATGAGTCAGTAGTCCACATGTGGGCTAATGTGGGCTAACGTGCAGCCACAGAGCCGCTTCCCATCTATTAGGGTGCTCACAGTCTCTGTCTGCAAACAGGTCTGCCAGGACAATAGAGTCCTGGGTGCAGGGCCTAGAGCAGTCTGAGGAGAGAGTGCTCTCTGTTCTTGCTCTCACTGGTGCTTTGACTGTTTACTTTTGCTTTTTGGAGCGCTCCAGAAAGGGAAAAGGGTAAAGAAGAAAGACACAGGAAGTGGTCATTTTAATCCATTTCCAGGACTTTTCAGGTTATTATTCCCAGCACTTTCCCCTTAATTTTCCACCAATGTTTGTTAGACTGGACATGCCAAATGTGTGTGGTGGCTGCGTAAGGGCTCCATGGACCGAACATGAGATATCGTGTATTTAACAGCCTTTGTTGCAGTGAGGCAGGAGGAAGCTGGTGAGCGATCTTCATTCCTCTCTTCTTTGTCTTGCCTGAGGATGTACCTACAGGGCTTACAGGTTTTAAAAGGTGAAGGGGTTTAAAACAAAATAGGCAAAACGTGTTTGTAACGTGTTAACATCCTCACATAGATGACTGGCTGATATGGTTCTACATGGTTTCCTTTCTGAACAGGAAATTTAAATAATCTTAGCAAGCATGTTAAAAACATGCACCTTATGTATGTTTGATCCTCTCATGTGGGTCATGTCCTATAGAGAGGATGAGCCCTTTTTCATAGCTGTCTAACAGGGCTGTGAATTATGCACTTGCACAAACAGAACACGAATCTGCTGTCCTAACTGCAGACCGAAGGGGATTGCCTCATCCATGAATCCACCTCAGCCCTTCCCAAGTGGCTGCGCAATTGCACGTAGGGAATGTTTGCTGGTGTATTTAGAAAGCATCCCAATTGCAGCAGATTTCTCTCTCCAATTGGCAGTGAATTCAGAAGCCAAATTGTTTAAACATTTTTCCTCATGATTTTCCTCCCCCCCCGCCCCCAACCTTTGTATGGTATTCCTTCCTGTTCTGCAGCCTCCAACACGATCCTTCTGACATGTATGGAAACATAATGGTACTTGTTCAAAGCACTTGTGTTCTCTACTGGGATTAATTATAGTAAGAATCCAAGCTGAAGTATGTTTTCTTCTCACCGTGTGCATATAACACTGATTTGAATTGATAAGCATGGCAAGATGGAGGAATGCATGTCCCTAGGACTTCCATTTAATGCAAAATAAATAAATAAATAAATAAATAAAAGTGGTAATCTCTGTTAAAACCGGTTTATAATAATAAACAAATGATTTTATAACGCGCAGGCATAGAACAAGGAACCGGTGGCAAGTTGATCCAAAACTGGGATTTAGGGCAACGTTCAGAGCTGCTGCCATTGAATAAACTGAAAGGATTTCATTTTGAGTGTTGCTAATCTTGTTATCTCTACAAATATTTTCCCTTGGAAATTCAGAGGAGGTTAATGTTACTTGCTTAAGACTTTTCTTTGTAACTTTTTTTTGTTTAAAAGTTACATAATGTGTTTGTTTTTCCCAAGGACACGCAATGTTACAGTGTGTCTTTAATTTTTCAGCCTAGTTATTTAATATTTTGAATAATTCTTGTAGAACTGGATTCATTTATAAGTGCTCCCTTGGAAAGGGTCATTGGGTGAAAACAGGCATGACGCTAACCATCCTTTAACCACCCTTGGTGGTTATTTATGCATGTTGCAGGGCTGTATTGGTGCCCTATGCAGCCCTGAAACATGCATAAATGGGCACCAAAGGTGGTTAGCGTCATGTCTGTTTTCATCCATAGATGTAGTGTTTACACCTGGATTCATTATTAATGGAAACCAAAGCTAGGCAAGACTAGGGGTGAAAGGAGATTTCGACCCCTGTGAGAATCTCGCCACGAATGGGCTTCTCAGTGAGATTCTCTGGATTAAGAATCTCACAAGAATAGCCGTTCTCGCTGCCATTCTCGGCTAGATTTTTGACCGCTGAAAAACCCGCCCTCCAGAGAATTCTATGCATGTACAAAATGGCTGCCAGGGCCGCACACGCGCAGAATAGCTGCAGTGGCCATTTTGTGCAAGTGCAGAGCATTTGGGTTTTTTTGAGAATCTCATGAGACTTTCGAGAAACCTCAGTAGACGCGCTGCGCAGGCCGTTTCCAAGAATCTCATGAGATTCTCAAAAATCATAGCGAGATCTCATGAGATCCCACCGGGGGCTGTGAGAACTTGCGCATTCTCACGAGAATGCCTTGCATTCCCTTTCCAGCCCTAGGCAAGACTGACAAACCCCTTTAAACATCACTGAATAGTATCATTTGATGATATCAGCGTGTGAATGAAATGGCATGGTGGGGGAAGGGTGAATGAGGCTGGCTGGTCTTCTTACATGGTTGGGTGGCATTTATTTATATTATTTATATTTTATATTAAAAATTTTACGCCACCCCCTCCTGCCTCAGGCATCTCAGGGCGGCTCACAACATATTAAACACATTTAAAAACATTAAAACAAACAGTGGTAATTCAATTAAAAAACAATATAAAATGCCATCCCCCCCCTTCCCTTCCCTACCCTACCCCTACCCACCCACCCCATCTCCCTCGTGAAAGGCCTGGCGGAACAGCCAGGTCTTACATTGTCTGTGGAAAGAGGGGAGGCCAGCAGCCAAGATGATCTCCAACAGGAAGGAATTCCACAGCCGCGGTGCAGCCACGGAGAATGCCCTCCTCATAGTGGACACCTGGGAAACCCTGGGGACCTCGAGGAGGGTGCCCCCAGCCAACCACAGAGGCCGCTCCAGGACCGGGAGGGTGAGGCGGTCCTGCAGCTAGGTGGGGCCCAAGCCGTTTAGGGTTTTAAAGGTCAGCATGATGGAGTGAGAAAGTAACCCCCAAATTCCAGGAGAATGGAGCATCATGGGGTTATTTAGAGTAATCCTATCAGGATTGATCATGTACAGAACCAACTTTGTAAAATCAGAAACCTGCCACTTGATCATTGGTAATAAGTTGAAGGCATGCATCAGGGCTGAGTTCATGGGTGCAGCCTCACGAGATTTTATCCCACTTTGGGCAGCCTGTATCCCACTGTGCACAACCTTACCATGTGATGCAGTGGCTCGTATGCCAGGCAGCTGCCAGATGTTCACCCTGATCTGTGGTGGGGCAGGCAGCCAGATACTATGTGATGCATCCTCAGAAAAAGACAGGTGATGCAGCATGTAGTAAGGTTGCCCATAGTGGGGTAAAGGGCTTACCTCCCATTTGGCTGGGCCGTGCAGCCCTGACACGAGGCAGGGTCTGTAGATCGGGCCTGGAGAAGCACACTCCACCAATCCACCTGCCCCAACAGCTGATCACAGGGGAAGAGGGGCCTTGGAAGGGGGCATGTGTTCCTCCCAGGCCCCCTTCTCATGATCCACCCACCTAACAGCTGATCACAGGGGAGGGCAGCCCGCGAGGATTGCGCGCCCCTCTTCCCACCCTGACAAGGGCCCCAGATGAGCACGCGCATGACCTCCCCTCCCTGATCTCCCCCAATCAGCTGTTTGTTGGGGTGTGGTGATGGGCATGTATTCCTCCCAGGATCCCCTTCCTCGATGACCAGCTGTTAAACTCTTTTAAAAAAAAAAAAATTAAAGTTCCTTGTTAAGTCCTTCTCATGTTTTGGTGGTGGGAGAATCCGACTCAGGTTTTTGAATATTTGGGGTTGGCTGTTCTTTTCTTTAGTAGGAGTTTTTGCCTTTTGACTGTTGCCAGATTGTGTATGTGACTCCAATTTTATTCTGTTCCCATTCTGCCCAGCTGCAATCTTTTCCTCTGGCATCCACTCCTGTTTCTTTCCATAATATTTTATCTCGCTCCTGCCTACAAAAACTTAAATCCCACTGAGTTCCAGCTGGGAACTGGGATTGCCTGGTCCAGACTCACAGTTCAAGCCCTGCAGGCCCCAGCCTCTTCCCAGTCAGCAGCCATTTTTACATGGATAACCCTCCGCCCCCCACCACTGCTGGGTGTGCAGGAGGGTGTTTGAAGTGTGGGAACACCCATGTAAATGGCACAGCAGTGGGTGAGGGGATGGGTGTGCAATGGGTGTCCGTCTGTCATGCGAACACCACGGGTAGTGGGGGGGCGGGGGGGGTCTGTGCGTGCTCCTGACACACACCCATCTCCACCCATCACCCACCCACGGAGCCATCCGGAAAAACGGAGGAGGCTGCGTGGGTGGAAGTGGGGGTGTGCCCATTGGAATGGGTGCACACCCACCTCTCCTCACTGCACCAGCAAACCCATCTCCCCACTCACCTCTGCTCATATAAAAAGGGCCAGTGTTAGAACGTGCTCTGCAGGCTGGGAGCAAGTTTGATTATTTTATTTATATAATATAATTTCCCCCTCCCCCTGGTACCCCAGCGCCCTGGCTGGGTTCCATGATTTCTGCATCATAGCCTGCTCCTGCCTCAGGGTAGTTACCAGCAGTTCGTCTAAGTGGATACTTCTGAAAATAGTCATAGGTGTTACTAGCGTGCTGCACAGAATGTTAAAGAAGCCAGGAATTGCTGCATAGTCACTGTGATTGTTGAATTGCAGAAACTTCTGAGTCTGAAATCTTGCTAAGAGCATTGTGAACTGGCTACTAGCAACCTTGGGTATTTTCAGACGAGACGGGGTGGCATTTGCCCCGTCCCGGAATCACTCTTCAGATTCCCTGCCGGAATCAGCCCGTCACGTCCAACAGACATGCCAGCTGATCCCAGCGGGGAATCGGGGAGGGGGCGGGGCCAAGCGGTGCAACGTGCGGCCGCACGGCCCCGCCCCCCCACGCTTCCCTGCCGCCCACCCTCTGGGGAGACGGGCAGGCACCGCGGCCAATGTGGCCGCAGCGCCCGCCCGAATTGACCACGGCCCGGAATCCCGCCGGGGATTCCGGGCTGTGGTTTCCATCCAGACGAGACGGGCCCCTTCATTGCGGCGGGGAATCACATTCACCACGCGATTGGCGCTGGTTCCGCTGATCGCGCGGTGAATGTGATTCCCCGCCGCGATTGACCGTGGTTAACATCTGGGGGGGAACTTCCAGTTCCCCAGCAGACGTTATGAGGCCATTCCCCACCACAGGGTATTGACTGTGGTTGAGCATGGTCTTGTAATGTCTGAAAATACCCCTCTGTAAGCCCCAGAATGTGTAGGTGAAGGATTTAATTGACAATGGGCAGGGGGAAATGAAATGAAACTGCATTTTCTATCTTTTTTCACTCATGGTTCTCAAACTGGAAAAGAAAAGATGCTTGGGGATCATTGTAGATAACTGCCCAGCATTAAGTTCACGGTGCAGTGCTGTGGCAAAAAGGGGTGACTACAACCCTTGCATGTGTAAGAATATCAAGCAGGAATTGAAAAATGATGCCATCTCTGTATATGGCACAGGTGCGACTGTGGCTGTACTTCGTCCACTTCTCCAAAAAGTACAGAGAGAGTTCAAGGATGAAATGATCCAGGGACTAGAAAATATGATGATACAAGGTTTAGGAATTTAATTTATTCAACTTACAGAAGAGAAGGGGCGATTTTATCATTGTGTATGCTTGGATGTGGAAGATACTTGATAGAAACAGACTCTTCAGGTTTGTAGACCTAGATATGCTGAGATCTGATGTCCAACTTCAAGTTAAGCTAAATTCAACCTCAATTCAGTTAACAGTGTTTCTTAATGCTTCAGTGGCAACCAGAATTCCTGTGCTTGTGTGCAGTGTTTGTGTACACAATATTGGAATGGCTACCTGAGAAACCCAGCTCTGGAGCAGAGGACCCAGGGATTAGCTAATATCACATGTGGACCTCTAGACCTAGGAGGAAGGGACTGATCTGCTCTCTAGGCAGATTAGCCTTTCTTCTGCCTGCCATCAGCAATTCGGCATGGGTGGCCTTTTGCTCCCTGCTAATCAGAGGAACTGACAGCAGTCCTGAGGAAGATATATTGGGACACTCATGGCTATACCAATATATCTTGCCGCACATAACTTCTGCTATGAGAGTTCATATGTGCTGCTAGCCATGCCCTTGCTCCAAGCATAGATAACATGCAGAAACATCCAACAGCTTCCTGGTAGTGAGGACTAATTAAACTGGTGCTCCTTATCAGGGGAGGCAGCTGACTCGCCAGGCACTTTGAAATTCCAAGTCAAAATGAACATCTTTCTGAAAGATCTGCTGTAACCCAGTGGGGATATGTTCTGTTACCACAGTGTACAAGAGGTCAGATTCAGTCACTCCAATGATTTCTTCTTGTCTTGAAGTCGATAAAATAGCACACAGGGGCATGAGGTGTAGAAACTGAGTTTAAAACTATTGAAAATATTCTCTCGTATGCAGCCAGGGCTGATTTGCACTGAAAATGTCATCCAGAATGTCTGTGTTTATATGCAAGCATATATTTTTTTTCACTAGTACCATTCAGAGTTGAAAGGTGATATCCAATCCATCTTTCTTGATAGTTGAGAATTCTGCAAGGAGTAAATTATCTATGGCCGTTTTCACATGCATGGGGGTGGGTGGGGAGTGGGTGTGCTCGTGCGGTGGGTGGAAGTGGGTGTGTGTCCTTTTACACGGACGCACACCCATCTCCACCCATGGGGCCTCCTCCGGTTTTCCGGATGGCCCCGTGGGTGGATATGGGTGCGCGCCGAGAGCATGCACGCACACGCATCCACTGCCTGTGGTGTTTACACGGGTGCACATCAAGTGCACACCCATCCCCCCACCCACCACCGGCCCATTTACATGGATGCCCCCCCCCCCACTGCACACCCACTGGAACACCCAGTGTTCCTATATGTTCAGATCCAAAGTCTGAGGATCCATCCCATTTTCTACAACAATGTGGATTTAAAGATCTGATGCTGAGTGAGGTTTCCTTGAGTTTCCCAACATTTAGGATAGAATCCACTTACTATGGAGTAAGTCTCATTGAAGCCCCCACAAGGCTCAGCGTTGTAAAGTTGTTTAGATTGTGCAGGTGGACATAACTGCACCATTGCTTTACACCCAGCAACACTTTTTGTTCAGTTGCTAAATTGTCAAGTCTTCTTCCTTTGTCAGTTTCTTTATTCTGCATATCCTTAAAGCGTCTCTGTTTCTGAGGTCTTTGCAAAGCATAGCACGGAATGGCACCATTTACAGCAAGGTCACAGCATTATATGCATCTTATAGAGTGAGTCTATGGGACACAAAGCAAATGGAAACTTGTTCTGAACAGAATCAGTATTATCAGTACAATAGTGCCTTTGCTTGTTCAGTATGTCCTGCATATAGGACATTATGTGAAAGCTACAAAAAAAGCATTGTGCTGTTAATGTCGCAAGCAAACTTTATTCCAAATGGCCTTTTGTTTGGTATCCATAGTATAAAATGCAGGTTGTGTAACTGTCCCTTGTTACCTTGGATATACAATTAAACCTAAAATATTTGTCCATGGAGCCAATCTTCTATATTGCCTTTGTTTCAAAGTAACAGCTGCTTTCTCCCGGGGGATCCTCCTGGCCGTCCAGTCAGGACAGTAGGGTAGATCCCGCCGGGAACCAGTAGGAGGCAGACAATCAATTTTGAGGAGCCTATCAGTAGGGATCTAGCCTCGGCTCCCCAGTTGTTTGTCTGCCTCTGGACGGTTAGGAAGCAGGCAAGCTGCACAGAAGAATTTCAGCAGCAGATGACTTCTAGAGAAAGAGAAGGATCGGGCCCCGGTGCCAGGGGGAGAGAAATTCTCCTCCCTGTTCACCTCCCCTCCGGAGCGGGGGCACCCTGAAGACAGGCTCGGCAGCCCCCGCCCCCTTCGGGACCTGCCTGCAGCCAACAGCCGCCCGACCCTTCACCGGGCAGCCCTTCATCGGGCCACCAAAGGGGAAGCCCACAGGCTCAAATCCCCCCGCTCCGCCACCGCCTGCGGTCCAACCCAGCGCGCGGCAGAGCAGCCCCGCCCACTCCCTCCAGTGGCACAGAGGGATCTCTGGCGAGGGGCAGAGCTACAGGCAGACTCACGGCCGCAGCCAACCACAACCGGAACGCTCCCCAGCTACAGCCCGGAGTGCAGACTTGGCTTCCCGGCGGCGAGCTGGTTTGATCTGCGGGCAGCCTGCGACAGCCGCAACAGCGAGACCGCCTTCCCAGGCCCTACCGCCAAAGAGGAGGCTCCTCCTGTGCAGCCCCAGCTAGCCTAGTTGGGGCGCTCCTCCCCCGCCGCAGGCTTACGGTGCGCCGGAGAGGATCGAGGCGGGCGCTTCACAGTTGCCACTCCCCCTGCTCAGCTTCGCGCCAGCGGGAAAGGAGGAAACATGGCCACCAGGAAGAAGGCCGCAGCAGCAGCCTCGGGGGCGCCAGCAGAACAGCCCGTCGCAGTGAGTTCCCCCCAAACTCCCCCCCCAGGGCAGGATCCGCATATGGAGGTGCTCAGAGAGATACTCTCTGAGCTTAAAAGAAAGAGGTCCCCTCCCAGGTCTAGGGAGCCCAGACCCCACAAGGGCAGGTCCAGAGGGGCGGGAAAGGGCAAACAGCCCCTAGCCAAAAGGCCCCGCAGACCCTCCCGTCCCCTTGACTCCCCGGCCTCCTCAGAAGAAGAGCAGGAGGAGGTTAGCTCCAGCCAAGCCTCAGAGGAGGAGAGCATCCCCAAACGAAGGAGGAAGACCAGACAAGAAGGCAGCTCTTCCCCTGCAGAAACCGGGGAAGAAGGGGAGGTCTCGGAAGGGGAAATTGAGAGCGAGGAGGACACCCAGGAAAGGAGTGAGACAGGAGAGGCTGACCTGGACCCCTCCCTAGACCCCGACAGACAATTCCCTAACAAATACAGGGATCAAATTTACTCTCTGGTAACAAAGGCTCTCCATCTAAAGCAAAGAAGGAGAAGGAGGCCTCATCTTCCTCTGAGGAAGAAGAGGAAGAGGAGGAAAGGGGGTACCTGCCCCGGGCGATGGGCTGGGACACAGGACTTATTTTAGACAAAGCCTATGAGAAGATCATCAAAAAAGAATGGCAGAACCCCAACAGGGCCTCCAAGATGACCAGATTGCAGCTGTCCTTATACTCTTTCAATAGGAAAAAGAATTCTCTCTTGCCAACCCCAAAGGTGGATGCAGTGGCAGCGGCATCCCTGGCCAGAAACTCCGTTTTCCCCACAGAGGGGGAATGTTTCCCCAGGGACCCGACGGACAAGTGGATAGACTGTAACCTCAGGAGAAACTCTGAGGAGGTCTCTTCGATTATAAAGATGGCCACCGTGTCGTCCTACTTCTCAAGGGCCTTAATGGTCTGGATTAAGAAAGCATCGGATCCTGGAATCTCAGAGAAGATGACCAGGGTACTGTCCACGAGGATACAGCTGGCCTATTCCTTCATGGCAGATTCTTCTACTGATATTCTCCGCTGGGCCTCAAAAGCTGCCGCCTCCAAAGTTGCAGCCAGGCGCTGCTTATGGCTGAGATCGTGGAAAGGCGACAACACAGCAAAAAACGCCTTGGTCGGGGGCCCGTTCCAGAGGCGTAAGTTATTTGGCTTGTGCCTGGATAAGGTGCTGACTGACGTGGCAGACAAGACCAAGAAACAGACCCTACAAAGCATGGGGATCCAAAAAAGGTCCTTTCATTCCTCCAATGCGGCTTATACCCCAGCTGGGGGTACCCGTCGGCCCTTCTTTCCCCACAGGGGAAGCCAGCAGAGATACAAACCGAGATGGCAGAGGCAGAAGGGCAATGACAACAGAAACAGACAGCATCAAGGAGCAGGCTGCCCTAAACAGGACGCTTGACTGCAGATTGCCCTGCCTCCACGAACAGCTCAAACTAGGGGGAAGACTACAGCAGATCACGGCACAATGGGCAATCTCCACCACAGACACCTGGGTTCTGCAAACTATCCAACGGGGGTACGTAATAGAATTCCAGCACTCCCCCTCGCAGTACTTCTGCACATCTCCAATACCCAACGACAAGGTCAAACAAGAAGCCATGCATACAGAAATTAGCAGGCTCCATGCCATCAGAGCAATAGAAGAAGTCCCACCACGCAAACAGGGTCGGGGCCTGTATTCTATTCTATTTTTGGTCCCAAAAAAGCTGGGCGAATGGAGAGCAATCCTGGACCTGAAAAGGTTAAACCGAGTTCTCAAGATTCAAAAATTCAGAATGGAGACCCTGCAGTCGATCTGAACAGCAATAGTGCAGGAGGAATGGCTGACAGCACTCGATTTGAAGGAGGCCTGTCTTCATGTGCCAATCCGTCCATCCCACCGTCAGTGGCTCCGATTCAGCTATGCTCAGCAGCACTGGCAGTACAGGGCTCTCCCAGTCAGCTTGGCGACCTCACCGAGAACTTTCACAAAGGTGCTGATCACCCTGGTGGTAAACCTGAGGACAGAAGGGATAAAAATCCATCCTTACTTGGATGACATCCTTGTCAGATCTCCATCCTACAACCAGGCACGCAGGGACGTGAACTGGGTCATACAGTATCTGCAGGACCATGGCTTCATAGTCAATCGCAAAAAGAGTCCTCTCATACCCTGTCAAACCCTGGAACATCTAGGGGTGGTCCTGGATACCGAACAGGGAAAGCTCTTCCTCTCCGAGCAGAGACGGCACAAGCTTCTAGACCTCGTCCACCAGATCTCAGGAGCACGCAAATCCAGACTGAAGTCTCTCACAAGTCTGCTAGGTGCAATGACGTCCTGCTTAGGGATTGTTCAGTGGGCCAGGTTCCACTCAAGACCGCTGCAGTGATTCCTACGACCATGGCAGAATGCCCTGACTCAGGGACTGAATCCTTGCATTACGGTGACCCCGGCTCTAAAGAAGTCCCTGGTATGGTGGTCCCCCGGAATGCCCCTCTCCGATCCAGGGAGAACGACCCTAACAACAGACTCAAGTCTCCAAGACTGGGGAGCGCACACACAGGGTCACTCGGCTCAGGACAGGTGGCTGCCTTGGGAGAAGTCCCATCATATCAACTGGCTAGAGTTGAGGGCAATTTACCTAGCTCTGAGACAGTTGGCACCATTCGTGAGAGGGAAGGACGTGTTAGTGTACACAGACAACATGGTAGCGAAAGCCTACATAAATCATCAAGGAGGCTCGAGATCCGAGGCGCTCCACCAACTGGCAACCATTCTCATCAGGTGGGCGGAGAACAACCTGAAGTCTCTCAGGGCGATCCACATCAAAGGCCAAGCCAAGATCCAGGCCGATTGGCTCAGCAGGGTACAAATGAACCAAGAGGAATGGTCCCGTCACCTCTCGTCCTACAAGACCATAACCCAGCAGTTCGGCTCGCCCTTGATCGACCTGTTCGCCTCTCCAGAAAATGCAAAGATGGAGAGCTTCATCTCGCGACATCCAAACAGCAAAGCAATAGCCTTCGATGCGTTGAACTGCAGTGGCCTCAGTGGTTCACAGATTCCCTTCCTGGAATCTGAACCTTCTCCTCAGAGCTCTCACTAAGGTCCCGTTCGAACCCCTCTCTGAGGTTTATTGGTACTACCTGTCACTAAAGTTAGCCTTTTTAGTGGGAATCACTTCGGCTAGAAGAGTTTCAGAACTTGGTGTGCTCTCCATGGAGCCTGCTCTCTGTTCCTTTAAGGAGTCTTCAGTGACACTGGATCAAGCCTTCAGCCCCAAGGTGGATACACGGTTTCATAGGGAACAAGAGATTATCCTACCTTCTTTTTGTCCGAACCCTTCTCACCCCCTGGAACGTCAGTGGCATACTCTAGACGTGAGAAGGGCTCTAAAGATTTACCTACACAGAACTAGGTTCTTTAGATGAACTTCAGCCCTGTTCGTCTCTTATAGTCCTCAAAGAAAGGACCTGAAAGCTTCTAAAGCCTTGATGGCAAGGTGGATGACACTGTGCATCTCTGAAGCCTATAAGGCAGAAGGGAAGTTTCCCCCAGCGGGGATTTTTGCACATTCCCTAAGGGGCGCTGCAACGTCAACAGGCTTTTAGGATTGCAGCGTCCTATGGAGAAATATGCAGAGCTGCAGCTTGGTCCTCGGTTCACTCGTTCACCAAGCACTATAAAATCCCGTTGCAGGACTCAGCAGATGCAGCCTTTGGGAGGCAGGTTCTGCAGGCGGTTCTCTAAGGCGTATTATGGTACGTCTTGGGACCACAGACACCTACTGTGACCTCCCTCTCTAGTTCTCCCTCCCTCTTAATGGGTCCAGCGTACTGCTTTGGTACGTCCCTACTGTCCTGACTGGACGGCCAGGAGGATCCCCCAGGAGAAAGGAAAATTGGGCACTTACCTTCTGAATTTTCCTTCTGCAGGGGATACTCCTGGCAGGCCAGTCCCCACCCAGAGTGAGGTCAACTCTGCGGTGTTATCAGGAGAGGGAGCTCTTGTTCCCAGCCCTAACTTTCTGTTTTACAGTTCTGGGTCAGTGAGTTTAGACAGCAAGGACAGGGGTTTGTAGTCCTTATAGTTAGTTAAGTTTTTAAGCATAGAGAATGTTGGAAGTTAAGTTTAAGAGTACAGCTATACACTCTGGGGAGCCGAGGATAGATCCCTACTGATAGGCTCCTCAAAATTGATTGTCTGCCTCCTACTGGTTCCTGGCAAAATCTACCCTACTGTCCTGACTGGCCGGCCAGGAGGATCCCCTGCAGAAGGAAAATTCAGAAGGTAAGTGCCCAATTTTCCTTTTCGTGTGCCACTAATGCCACACAATAAACTGTTCTAACTAGCGTTTTTAACTGTATATTTAATACCTAGGTACAGCCAATGTCCATTTATTGGCTGTCTCTTGGAGGCTGAGATTTTCCAAAGGGTCTAAGGGAGTTGGGTGTCTAAATTACATTAAATTACACTAGGGTTCTGGCACTCAGCTCCCTAAGGTATCTTTGCAAATCCCCATTTTAAGCACTGTAGTTTTAAATTTGTTTCTGAAATATTTAGGAAATAGGAGTCTGACTATGTCGGTAGAGATATGACTTTAAAACAACACTAAGAAAACCCAGGCTTCCTAAGGTGAATCTTTAATTAATTGTAACCAGATGGGATTGCCAACATTTGTGATTGCATGTAAAAAACCAGAATGTAGCTTGGGTCTTGGGGCTGGTTCGCATAACACTTTCTGCCTTGTAAACTTCATCTAGGCTTGCCTTGTCCTGTGGCAGTGCTCTCACACAGCTGCTGTTTTCCCTGTGTTTTAATAACCATCACTTGCATTAGGTGACAGAGAACAAGGGATTGTCAAGGAGCAGAGGAAGTGGTAAGGATTTCACACAACACCCAGAATGTGGGCTTTTGCCACCACCCACTATGCCAGCAAGTTGTGTGAATGAGCCCTTTTAAATTTTATTTATCTTTCTTTATTCATTTGTTACAAAATCTGGAAAAACTTTTCAGCAGCAGTCCCAACTCCTACTTCCTCAAGTGATTCAGTGAATCCTGTATCCAAATTTAGATATCCCACATTCAATTGACATAGTTGCTGGTGTAGATTTTTGATTGCTGTTTACTGGGGGCTGAATATTTTGTGTGTGTGTGCGTGTGTATTAGTTAAGGTCTAGCTGGTTCTGCCTTAGTGCGGGGGGTGCGGGAGAGGGAGGGGGAGAAGTTGATCTTGATGAACTCTGGGGTCTTTTCCAACTTTAGGATGCTAGACCAGAAAGCTACATAGGTGCTACATACGGTTTATTCAGTCATGTACTTTGAATAAGCTTTCAAATGCTTTCTGAACACTGCAGGCTCCTTCACACATTGATCTGCTGTCAGCGAGTGTCAAAGAGGGTTTCCCTGCCTCACAAACGTGGTTCACACACACCCTCCTCCAGAAGGTAGCCTGCCATGGGCTGTGCTCCATGCCCAGCCCACTACAGCCCCCACAGGATGGGTGTTTTCAGACAAACAAGTAGCTGGGGGTGGGGTGGTCCGTGGCTGCTAAGTGACTGCCACAGAGCACCCACACATGTGACCACAGAGGGAGCCGTTGCAAATTTGGATTACCCTGCATAGATTATTCCGGATTTCCCGACAGTGCTCCGTGAGTGGCTGAGGGTGGGTGCTCTGTGGCTTGTGGGAATGCGCATTCAGCTGCTCTGCCTTCAGACGGGTGGTGGGATCTGTGGCTCATGGGTGGCCATGCGGGATAGGATACTAAATGAAGTTTCAGATCGAACTCTGGGAGCCAGAAAAAATATATTAATAATTCAGTCACCAGACTATATCCTGCTACTAAAGTGTTCTTGCCCCACTAGTACACCCCTGAACCAGTTGCCGGCCTCCATTTTCTGGGCACCAATGGCTCCCAGGTGCCTGCAAATTTCGCACCCTGTGGAGTAGCATCTCGTCTGAAAACACACTATGATGTGTAATGCATCTGGATTTTCCTCTTGCTCTCATCGGTATAAATTAGATAGCTTGCACACATGGGAGCCAGGAAATGGGGTAAGAGAGGGGCAAGTGCCCTCCCCCTCAGAGTGCCATGCCGTCATGATGCTCCGTGAGAGGTGTGGTCGTGTCAGAAAGGGGTGTAGCTAAGGGACTCTTTTATCTCCTCTTTCTGAGCCCCCTCCCCCCAATAGAAACGTTCTGGTAGTGTAGTGCCCTTGTTCACATTGGCTTAACTGATTAACTTCAGTAAAGTGAGATCCGGGATCAAGCTCGCAGTGCCTGGTATATTTCTGAAGGAAGGAGTTTGCTAAATTCATATCTTAAACAACCTGGGGAAAAAGAATATTGTTATAAAAGATAGAGGCGTTCCCTCTCTGTGATTCTGAACCGCATGTTGTATTGTGGCCCAGATCCGTGCTCCACCCGCTCTTCCTGTGGGACTGCAGCCCTCCGAGCACTGGTTCCTAACAGGCTTTAGTATGGCAACCTAACAGTGATATAGGCAACCTAACAGTGATATAGGGCTGGAGCATGGTATAATGCATCGCGTTTTCCACCATAGAGCCCAGTAGCAGCACAGTGACTCTCCCTTTGGTTTAGCACATGTTTTTGTGATGTTCAAGTGGATCTACCATGAGGTAACACTGAGGTATTCTGTATTAGCAGCCCCACAGATGATATTCTTCAGGGTGCCTCTACACATGAACTCATCAGTGTTCCTATCTAGCAGATCCATTCAGTCATTCCAAAAAAATGCCACCACATAGTAAACCTGAGGCAAAGCTGTGGTGAGGGCACTGAGGTCTGCAGATGATTGTTTTGATATCTGAACACCCCTCAGCAGGCTCTGTTTAAAGCCAAAATGCTTGATGCCTTCTTCCTTTAAAATAAAACTCTGGGTACAAATGTGTAATGTCATTGTGCCTCCCAGATTATAGATAGTCTGAATAAAACATGCAGCTCCCTGTGATGTGAGCAGCCTAAAATCAGTGGCTTCAGTCAGTGAGTGAACATTTGTTAGGAGAGAGCTGGACTGAACAGGATAGGTCAGGAAGAGCACCTGAGGACATCAGTCTGGTAAAATGTAGCCAAACAGGGTGAGCTTCATGGTATTGCTGCACTTTCTGGCATGTCAAGAGAAACTGGGTTGTTTTAGGAATCTGGTCAGACCTAATCTTGGCCACCCTTGTCTTTTCCTGTCTCTCCTTGGTCTGCCTCTTAACTCCCATCTGTGCAGAGTCAGTGCACTTTTTGTGGTAATCTATGGTAATCTGTTTCTCCTCCTTCCCTTTTCATTCCCTTCCAAATCTTGCTACTGTCTGCTGGGAAAGGGTCAGGATCACATGATCCAGCAGAAAATTGCATTTGACCTTCCACTGGTGCCCAAATCCTGGACAGCCTGCTGACTCCATGGCACGCTGACCAACCTACTTGTATCTTCTCATTTCAATGCAGGCCAAGTAATAATAAACATTTGTTTGGGATTGAAAAGTTAATCTGCATCTTGAGCATTTTGATATATGAAGCCTGTGTGGCCTCATTGGGCTTTTGCCAAGTCTTGTTCCTTGTTGTAGCTGGATGATTGGCTTGAGTTTGGTGCCAGCATTGCTTGTATGTAATCTACTGTTTGGATAATGACTGATATGCCTGACACAGTGTTACAGCTGAAACTCTAAAATCAAGAAGAGCATTTGGCAAATGAGTGCAGTAAAATCTACCTTTACGACTACTTGTAGGTAGTTTTAACTCTCTTGAAGCCTTGAAATGTTTCCTGCCCCCCCCCCCCCCTATTAAGTTTTTCTTTTAAAGAAAGTGGATAAAGGACTGAATCTGGATGACGGGACAAAAGCCATTCTAGAGGCTGCGAAGAAAAGTTTGGAAAAAGCATTAGAGATAGTACTCTTGCCAGGCACAATCCTGGAAGTTTTAAGTGAGAGAGGCTGTTGGCCATGAAAGGGGAAAACCCTCAATGGTGCAAGGCAAGAAAGTAAAATGGAGACAGAGGGAAGTGGTGGGGACATGCCCTCCATGAAACCTGCATCCCAAAATATCGCCCTGTTTCTACCTGATGAGGTCAGGGTGAGGCTTTGAAGGGTCAGGGTGGGATTTGGGGAAAGGGGTCCCAGGTGTGGGTTGCCTTCACTCTCTTGTGACTTCACTCATGTAAGATGTTCAAATAATGAAAACTAGGGAATGCCATCTAATTCTTACTGGTGGTTTTAAAACAATCCTGTAATTAAAACTGAGTAAAAAATGACTTTTGTGTGAATTTTATTTTAAATTTAATACTGTGGCTTAGATTTGAACCCCTTCCTCACACTGATGAAGGAATCATTGGCCCAAGAAGAGCCCTCCTATTGTGTACTTCCATGTGTTGTGTATGTTGGGGTAATGGACTTCAGTCAGTGGGGCTTCTCACACAAGTAATGAGCTGAGAGACCACTGGCCATAATGGCCAAAGTAGCTGGAGGGGTAGATCCTCAGTTATTTACATCAGCTGACAATTTGACCCAGATATGGATGGTGTGAAACTGTTCTCATGAGGAGCATGGCCTGTTTTTCCTCCCCCATAGCTGCTAAGCACCAACAGTTCCCACTGGAGCGAATACAAGCATCTGGGTACTCGGTACCTCCATGACTAAGGCCGCTTTTAGATGATCGCGGCGGCGCCCACGCTTGTTTTTCAAAACTACCGGGAGGCGGGTTTACACGTGGCACCGCCGCCAATTATGCGCATGTGTGGGCGCCGTGCGTCCATTTCCGGCCGCGAGCTGACAGGTTCGCCGATCGAGGGTGGACATATGCGACTGGAAATGGATGCGCGTCGCCCACACGTGCGCATAATCGGCGGCGGTGTCACGTGTAAACCCGCCTCCCGGTACTTTTGAAAAACAAGCGCGGGCGCCGCCGCGATCGTATAAAAGCGGCCTAAGATTGCTTCTTAACTTAGGCGGTGAAACTTCCAGCAGGGAATCTCCTGGTGGGGAATCTTATGGCAAGATCTGCATGTTGGTGTGGGGGTAAAAGCATCAGCAGCTGGGTCCTGTGACTTTTTTTCTTATGAATGACAGGGCTGGATTTCGAGCCCTGTCATTCATAAGAAACAAAAGCCGGAGAACCTGGCTGATGATGCTTTTACCCCTCGCGCCCACGTAATGGCTGTAAGATTCTCAGCCAGGAGATTCACTGCCCGAGGTAATGTGGGGAAGCATCCTTATACTCTCTCTTGCAGGTTCTTACTGGGTGAGTAAAGCAATCTGGTTGTTTGCACACAGGGAGTAGGCATCTGAGCATACAGCACTGGAGAATCATCATGGGTTAACAACAGCACTATGATTACCAAATCAAAGAGTTGCAAAGTCCACATCCAGATAGTTGCTACCTGTATTTATAATGCAGTCTCTGTGTATTATACCCTATGTAAATCTATTGGATTCGTTTATAATCCTTGCAACATTTCTGTGATTGCCTCACTGTGTTCTGGATGTCACTGACTTCTAGGAGTAATGAATAACTCAGATTTCCAATAAATGTATAAGCTATATGCTTGCCATCTGTGACATACTGTGCCTGAGACAATTTTAAATGCATTGTGTCTAGTGACATACCATTCTTCTTATATTTTCAGTGACGCCAAGGTTCTTTGACCATGAGCAACCCCTTTGAAAAGATTGCGGAGCCATTAAACCCCAGCCAGCCCTCAAAGAAGTTCTTCAATCTTAACAAACTCGGAGATCCAAGATATGGTATGTTGGTAACGTTTGGAAGGAGCTACCTGACACGTCAACCTGCTTCATATTTTCGTAGTCCTCAACAGAGCTTGAAAGCAACAGTGGGTGCACTAAACATTACCTGACTTGCAGGTACAAAGTTAGAAGTTACATCTTGAAAAATCACATGGTAAAAATGTTTGAACGCTAGTCTGTTGGACTATTTTTCACTAGTTTCGAGAGCACAGTGTCCTGTTATGGCAATGTGCCAGTCACTCCTCCGGTCTGCATGTGGCCATTGTAAGTAATAGATATCCCAAGTCATGGAGTCTGTTCTTTTCCCCAGGAGTGGCTGCGAAGGACTTGTCACATGGGTGCAAATGAGAGTTTCCCTTATGGAAGGGATACAAGGGGTTGATTGGTTTCATTTTATTTATTTATTTGACAAATTTTTACCTCGCCTCTTCTGTCAAAGCAGCTTGGGGCAGCTAACAAATAAAAAAGAGAACAATACAATATATATATAAACAATACAATCCAGTTTTAAAAAAATAAAAGAATTTTTCTGAGGTGACTTGGGAAACGCTTTGTAGTTTCACTTATTCTTTACTTTAACCTTTGGATCCTTGTTAATTGACAGAAACCTTCTTTCTTTCTTTCTTTCTACAGTTTTATACCCCGCCCCTTCTGCAAAGCAGCACGGGGCAGCTTATTCTGTGGGTCTGACATTAGTTCTCCATCTCAATATACATATGCACACTCTTAGTGTATTGTTGTTAAATACTCATTATTCTCTGTTCCTCATTTTAAAACTCAGGGTACAAGCCTCCCCCAATAAAGCCAATGGTAGCAGGTCCGTTGACTTCAATGGAAGGAGGACTCTGTAACCCTCTTTCTGCACAGTTCAGGGACAGAGAGGTCAAGTTGTACAAGGATGATTCAGGGAGAATTATTGGATAAATGATTATTTTTAAGTGACCCAATGTTTCCCTCTTCAAGCAGCATAGCTTCTGGTTCATGTAAGTTTTGTAGAGGATAAATAAACTTGATTTTTTATTTATTTATTTATTTTATTTATTTATATATTTATTTATTACATTTTTATCCCACCCTGCTCTGCAGACTCAGGATGGCTAACAGTATTAAAAATATAAAATACACTAAAATCCCCCCCAAACTCAACATCATCCCAACTGCCCCACCCACCCCACCACCTATCAATCCCCCTCCCCAATCCCCTCTATCCACTCCCACCCAACCCTATCCCTTCCTGCCAAATGCCTGGCCAAACAAAAAGGTCTTGCATCTCCTCCAGAAGACAACAGGTTCAGGTTTAGGCAGACCTCCAAGGGGAGGGAGTTCCACAATTGTGGGGCAGCAACCAAAAATGCCCCTGTGTGCCCTTGTAACAACTTCACGGGCAGTTGGCACTTGCAAGAGGGTACCCTTGGCTGACCTCGGAGGCTGCAACAGGACATAGGGGAAGAGACGGTCTTTCAGATACCTGGGGACGAAGCCATTTAGGGCTTTATAGGTTAAAACCAGCACCTTGAATTGTACCTGGAAAGCTATTAGCAGCCAATGCAGACACTGGAGCATTGGTGTTCCCGGTGACCCATCCCTGACAGAAGACGGGCCGCCACATTCTGGACCAACTGCAGCTTCCGAACAGTCGTCAAGGGCAGCCCCACGTAGAGCGTATTGCAGTAGTCTAGCCTCAAGGTTATGAAGGCCTGGATGATGGTGGCCAGATTCAAATCTGATAGAAAAGGTTGCAGCCTTCTCACCAGATTAAGTTGGTAAAAAGTGCTCCTGACCGCTGCTGCAACCTGACAGTCCAGGCGCAGCAGTGGATTCAGGACCACCCCAAGGCTGCAAACCTGAGTGACCAAGGGAGGCTGGACCCCGTTGATGACACGGTGGTGGCCGGGTGCTGAATAGCTTATTAAATCCTGGCTGTCTCCACTTGGAGCTAGTGTCGTTGACTGCCTGCTGTGATGAGTTTGCCACCTACTTTGCAGACAAAGTCTCTTGTATTTGGCTCAATGTTGGCTCTGCTAGTTTGAGTGCAGAGTCAGAGTTTGGGGTTGAGGAGGCCCAGTCTTGTCCTGTTTACTTAGATCAGCTTCAATTAATCTCACCCACCGATGCAGAGGATGTGCTTGGAGGGGTGTGGGTGATCAGTTGTGACTTAGATTCATGCATGTCCTGGCTGGTGAAAGCTAGCCAGGAGACACTGGGGCATTGCTGGCTGGGGTTAATAGTGCCTCTCTTAGGGGTTCAAGACTGCAGTTGTCCACCCCCTGCTCAAGAAACTATCTCTTGATGTTGACTCCCCTGCCAGTTATCACCTTGTCTATAACCATCCCTTTTTAGAGAAGGTTCTTGACCTGGTGGTTACCCTGCAGCTCCGGGTGCATCTTGATACTATCAGTTCCCTGGACGTGTGTCAGGCTTTTGTCGTGGGCATGGCACTGAGACTGCGCTTGTGGCCTTGGTTGATGATCTCTGCTTGGAAATCGACGGGGAATTGTACCCTGCTGATTTTGTTATATCTTTTGGCGGCCTTTGGTACTGTTGACCATGGGGTGCTGTTGACATGGCTGTGGGACCTGGCTGGGGTGCATGGGACTGCTCTTGAGTGGTTCTGCTCATTCCTGGCAGGGAGAACCCATCAGAAGCTACCTTGTGGGGTCCTGCAGGGTTCCATCCTGTCCCCACTCCTGTTCCCCTCCACTCTACTGAAACTGCCCTGGCCAAGATAACCAGTGATCTACTTGTCGCTAAATCTAAGCGTCACTACTCCATTCTTGTCCTCCTTGATCTCTCTGCTGCCTTTGACACTGTCAACCACTCGCTCCTATTGGACTCGCTTTACTCTTTGGGCTTCCGCAGCTCTGTCCTTGACTGGCTCGCCTCCTACCTCTCTGACCGCTCCTTTACAGTCTCGCTCCCTGGGTCGACTTGCTCCTCCCTCCCCCTTTCTGTTGGGGTTCCCCAAGGCTCTGTCCTTGGCCCTCTCCTCTTCTCTATTTACACTCTGTTCCTTGGTAAAATTATTGCTTCCCATGGATTCCAATATCATCTCTACGCTGATGACACCCAACTCTGTCTTTCTACCCCCTCTCTCTCCTCTTCTGTCCATTCACGCCTCGTCAACTGCCTCTCTGATATCTCCGCCTGGATGTTCCGACGTCAGCTCAAGCTCAACATGGCCAAGACCGAACTCCTCATTTTTCCTCCCTCCTTTTCCTCTCCCTCTAACCTGCCCATCTACATCGATGGAGTCACCATCCATCTGGTTCTCCAAACCCGTAGCTTGGGCTTCATCTTTGATATGCACCTCTCTTTTAAACCTTACATTGACTCGGTTGCCAAATCCTGCCGATTCGCCCTCCATAACATTGCTCGGATCCTCCCCTTTCTCTCTACCTCCTCGGCCAAAACCCTTGTTCATGCCATGGTTATCTCTCGCCTCGATTACTGCAACCTCTTCCTTGCTGGCCTCCCTCGCTCTCACCTGTCCCCCCTTATTGCAATCCAAAACTCTGCTGCCAAGGTCATTCACTCTGCCCGTCGCTTTGACCATGTGTAGCCTCTCCTCTTCTCTCTTCACTGGCTCCCCCTTCCTGAACGTATCCTGTTTAAACTCCTGGTTTTCACGTTCAAATTGCTACATGACCAAGCTCCCCCTTACCTCTCGGACCTAATCTCCCTACGCACTCCTGCACGCGCTCTCCGATCTTCCTCTGTCCCCTCCCTCACTCTCCCTTGTTTCTCCTGCTCGCCTAACCGCCTTCAACCCTTTTCCCTCGCTACCCCCATGCCTGGAACTCACTCCCTACCCACATCCGCCTTGCCCCCTCCCTCCGCTCCTTCAAATTCCTCCTCAGGTTGTGTCCTTATGTGGACACAACCTGGCACCCGTTAACAAGTGCTGGCAGTCATTGACACTTACAGGTGTAATGTGTAAAAACAACTCATGGCAATTGACGTACTGGTTTAGGCAAATGGTTCATGGAACCCAGTTTGCTGTTTCTGATCACTTTCTGATCTCTGTGAGCGTCTAATATGGTGGTCACAGTTTTTCCACTAGGACAACAGTCCCCACCCCCAAACATTCTATCTCGTGCTTTTATATTTGGTGTGAGTTTCTTAGAAAGTAAACGTTTATTAGAATGGGCTAGGGAGAAAAATGAAGAGGTACAAGTAAGTAGAACAAAGCGTTTTCCATTGGAGACTTGATGCAGTGAGATGGCAATGAGCAGAGCTACAAAGCAGATGGGATTTTCACTGTTGGAAATTTGCTATTTGGAAGTCACAGAGACCAAAACGGTCAGTGAGGCAAAGGAACAAGTCCACTGAGGGAGGATTTACTGATATTCATTGTATTCAAATCAGAATGTTGAAAACCAAGTTTTGACCCCTCCTTCCTTTCCTCCCTTTGGTATAAAGGGAGTTTGACCTGCTGCAAACACTACCCTTTTTGGGAGGGGAGAGAGAATACAGTGTGACATTAGGGAACAGCTTTTGACTGCTGTAAGATTCTGCCTAAGCGTCACGCTTGACTGCTGCAAGCTTTCCTTCCTATCCTGCCCCTCTTCCCCATACATTGTAGTATCCTAATGCCTTAAAATCTTTTAACATATTTAAAACAGTGCAACTCCCCTGTGATGCAGATAAGTACTATTATCTGCATTTTAAAGATGAGGAACTGAGACACAGAGACCGAGTCATGCTTATACATAACGCAGCCATTGCCTGGGTAAACTAACCCCATCTATAGCAGTCACCCAGTTAGATTTCACAGAGGATAAACTGCCTTCTGCTTACTTTCCCTTCCATTGAAGCATTCACACCAACACTAACTTGGGGAGGAAAAGAACCTCCTTTTGGCTCAAGACCAAATGCAACCCCAAGTTGCCCTAGAGGTAATTAACACATGTGTAAGCCCCAAGCTTGTTTGTGTGACTGGCTGCTCACAAATTACAATGGGAGAAAAGAAGGATTATCAGAGAGGTTTATGTTTTGTGTGGGAAAAGGTCGCCCAGGTCACCCAGGAAGTCTGTGGCTGAGAAGCTGAACCTGGCTCCCCAGCTGGTGCACCCTAGCCACCTTTTTTTCTCCCCCAGGCATAAGTTGAGGATATAGCTGTGATGAGAGATCCAAGGACTTTGTCTACAACATGAGAACAAAGCTTCTTTTCTTGCCTTTATCTTCCCTTCCAGCACGTTTGCCATTTTCTATCAGAGTCCTGCTTGAGGCAGCCGTCCGGAACTGCGACAACTTTCTTGTGAAGAAGGAAGATGCTGAGAACATCCTAAATTGGAATAAGATGCAGCATGAGAATGTGGAGGTGCCGTTTCGACCTGCACGCGTTATTCTGCAGGACTTTACGTGAGTGTTACATTTTAAAACAATGTTGTCCAAAAAATGCTAGTCTGGAGGTAACCGATTAATTGACCACATTGCAACTTTGTGAGTTTTCAAAAGGCCCACTTGCAACAGACCATTCCCTGAAAGATAAACAGACGTCCAGGTAAATTGTTGTGTATTTTTGTACGTCATTTGAAATGAAAGTCCGTTGTCCTTTGAACCTTAGACCCGTGTGATAAGAGGGGATGTAACCGCATGTCAGTATATTCCATATTACTGGACAGAATATTCATTCTGTTTCCCACCGCCACTAAGTAGTATCGCTTGGCACTCCCCCCAGCCCCCTTTCCACAATGCCATACAGTCTTTAAGGGCCAATTTTGCTCTTTTGAAAAAGATGGTAAAACATATTGTGTTTATTGGGGGCAGGAGGGAAGAGGAATTCTTGGCTCGTGATGTGGGGAGCGATATTATCATTTTGCAAATGGAGAAACCAAGGCACAGAAAGATGAGCAGTAAGGGCTTTACAAAAGCCATAACCAGTGCCGTAGCTTTAAAAAAAGAAAAAAAGGGGGTAGAGCTTACTGTGTATGTGACGCCTAAATTGGGTACCATGCTGAGTGCTGAGCTCTTTGAAAATCCAGCGATATAGGTTGCAATGGGAGTAACTGAGGGGTGAATGCTGATGAAATTTGTCATTTCTTTAGTGTCTCAATTAGAGCTGAAAGAGGGTACCTGGAAAAATGGGCACCCCGTTGAAATTGGGGTGCCCAAATGCTACCCACGTGCTCCCTGGGCTGCACCGCTGCTCCCACTGCACTGCCTAGCCTGGCCTGCTACTCAGCTGAGCAGGGTGGTGCGCCACAGTCCTCATGGGGGGGAGGGTGCACGACCGGAGGAGCAGAGGGAGCAGTGGCTGAGTCAGCCCAGGGAGTGCCCTGAGACGGTCCTGCCCCCGCAGACTCTCCAGGCTGACTCACCTGCTTGGCTGTACCGGTGCTCCTCTGGCTCTGTGTGCATCCACACTATGGGGACTATGGCGCACCACCTGGCTTAGCTGAGCAGCGGCTGGAGAAGCAATGGCACAGCCGGGCAGGTATGTCCGTAGGGTGGCCATACCTCCCCTTTAAAAGAGGACACTTATGAAAAATACATGTTGCAGGGCTGTGTTGGTTCCAGTGCAACCCTGCACCATGTATTTTCCATAAGCGTCCTCTTAAAGGGGAGGTATGGCCACCCTATAAGTCCACCTGGGGAACGAGCAGGGGCAGAAGCTTCCCAGGGTGTCCCAGAAAGACCCTCATTTTGGGGCATCTGAGCCCGCGATGGGAGTTGGGTAAACTCGTCGTGTGCCTGCTGTGGGTGCCCCAAAATGTGGGTATTACCCGCATTTAGCAAATGCGCTACCCGCTGCACCCCTAGTCTCAATGGAAGCTGAACTTCTTCGTTTTATCTCCCTTTTGGTGATTACTAGAACTGAAATGCATACAGCTTTTCATATCTCCAGGGTATCTCACTATGAGAATGAGATGATGCTGCCATATCTGGAAGGATCAGGATCTGCTAGCAGCCTGTGCTGTGTTGATGGGCATGGGCTTCATTTTGTATAATTCTCTCATTTTAGAGGTGTCCCAGCAGTGGTTGATTTCGCTGCCATGCGCGATGCTGTGAAGAAATTGGGTGGAGACCCAGAAAAAATCAATCCTGTCTGTCCTGCCGATCTAGTAATTGATAATTCCATCCAGGTTGATTTTAACAGAAGGTGAGGAATAGAGCCAACCACCCCTTGGTTTCAAGTTTGCTGGATGGGGCAGCTGGTGGTCACTAGGGTTCTTCCACGGTGGTCTGTGGAGATGCAGTGATTCACGCCGGCTGAGGTTCTGGTGGGAGGATCAAGATTAAGACAGGGAAACCATGCTAATAGTTGGTTTTTTTCTCGGAAGGAACAGGGAGGCAGGCCTGGCCTTAGGCCTCAGGGGGCCCTAGGTTGGCAGTCGTATCCAGTGCTGAGGGGACATGTGCACGTACCAGCCTCCTGCCACCCACCCAGAAAAAGCTTCAGACATGGGGAGGTCAGCACTGCACATGTGTGAGCGTATATATGTACAGTGCAGGTCTCTTGCAAAAGGGCAGCTGAGAGCCCTGAGCTGCATGGGACTGTCAGTCATTCACACACCCTGATCCTCCTTCCTCTTCATGCTGGCAGTACCAGGGCAGAAGAAGAGCAGCAAGAAGGGAAGGTATTTGAGGCCTTCTAAAGCACAGAAGACAGGGGAGAAGCAGGGAAACTGGTGACCTTGCAAGCACGCAGACAGCTGTCCTGCCTTGAGTCTCCTCCTTGCATGGCCTGCCTTTTCTGTTGCTCCCTACAAGATGTCTCTGCTGGCTTCAGTCTGGCTAAAGGCTAAGCTTAAAGGGGCCCAGTATTTTCCATGTTACACTCTTTATCTGCTTGAGAAGCTCTTTTCCTTAATATTCTCTCCCTTCAAACCTTTCCCATGGGATGGAATCGATCTTTCAGCTCTTCTCCCTCCGACTTTCCCAATCCCACTAAGGAATGAGGGGTAAACAGGTGCTCTGGGCTGATGCATCGGGTGTTCTGCAGGAGGGAGGCAGGGAGCTGGTGGGGTCCTGTGTAGAGCAGCCCTGTGGGGCAGAGTGGGGGAGCAGGGAGGGGACATACACAAAGGTGTTGGGAGACATTAAGGGGAGAGAGTAGGGGCAGAGCTTCTGTAATCCACAGTGGAAGCCATGCACAAGGGGGAGCACTTTACAGGGAGCAGATTTATTGGGGATACAGAATATGGAACCCAGTGCAGAGGGAGATCTGCAGAGTGGGCAGTGTTGTGCAAGAAAGGGAGCCCTGTCCAAGGGGGGGTAAAGTAGAGGAGTCTTGTAGTGACAGACAGCTCAGAATAATGGCCATAATTGTGCTGGGAGAGAGCCCTGGACAGAGGAGACCTGAGTGAGGGAGCTTTGTACAGGGGGAGAGCTGCAGGATGGGCAGCATTATGCCAGGTGAAGAGTCCTGTACATGGGCACAGCAGAGTCAGGGAGCCCTGTACAAGGAGTAAACTAGCCAGGGGGTCCTGTACAGAGGCAGGTCCTAGAAAGCAGAATGGCCAGTGTTGCACAAGGAAAAGAGCTCTGACAGTGGGGAGTAGAGTGGAAGTGTGCCACTTCCTTCTATATTTGTTTAGAATTATAAACTGGTAACTAATGTTGTAGCTCAAATCATGTCCTTTTTATAACCTAAGTACTTATACCAGACTCATCATCAAGGGCTAGAGAGATCATAGAAAGCAGTTTTTAGAAGTTTGCAATGCTTAAACCAAACCAAAGTTGTTGTATTCTTAGTAAAGCAGGGAGCTATCAGTAAAAATCCAGCTTCGCCTTGCTTGCTATTTGATGGAAGTAACAACCTTTTCAAGTGAAGGGAGCAACTCTTCCACCTTAGCCTCCCCTAAGCTGTGCTCCCATAGTGGTTATGCTGCTCAGCATTCTACTGCGCCAGCAGGACTCATTTTCTTCATTGCATTGTATTTAACAAAACACTTGGATATTCCATAATCAAAAAACCTCTGGCTTACAAGAAGAATTAAGGCTCTTGCAAATTCAATCATGCACTAAAAAACATGGAAATTGCAAGTTAAGGCTCCTGCCTTAACGTCAGTGCCATGTTAGCAGTAAAGACATTGTGCAGTCTCACATATTGTGCTCACTTACAACTTAGGCTCCATGCACCCACACTTTGCCTTCGTCTTTCAGTCCCAATCCTCTTCTTCTTTGCAGGTTGGGGACAACACTGAAGCTGGGGACAGGAGGGCATGAGCTGGCCCCTAACCCCCTCCTTTCCCTCTATCCTTTCATTTCAGTTGGGGAGAATGGGACCGCTGACTAATGGCTGACAACCATCCCTCTTACCTGCTAGTCTTCACTGCCCTCCCAGAGCACAGTGAAGCTGGGTAGAGTCATATACAAATGTTTAATTAAAACTAAGTTGTGTATGCATTGAAATTAATAAAATGGAATGGCCATTGGAAGGAATGGAGGCAACAGCAGTGCCAATTTCTAAATAAATACTGTTGTCATTCCAACATCCAATTAAGTGATTGTTAAATTATACAGCACAGTTGCATCTTTGGGAGTACATAGGGTAAGCAAGAGGGTGTGAAATGATGAGGAAGGCACCAGATGCAGTAAGTGGAATCATTGTAATGACAGGAAAAAATACAAAGAGTGTGCAGGATTAAGTAAGTGGGTGAAATGACAGGAGGAATTAAAAATAGTTACAATAATAAGGTTCTGAGTGAAATAACGGATTCGGAAGACTGATGGGATATCTGAGGAAGCATTCCTATTGTTTTACCCACTTACCATAACTGATTCCCTATCCTTTGACACCCAATAGCGTCCCTCCCTGTTATTCCATTTCCTCTCCTGTGTTGTGGGTTTTTTTGGTCATTCCACATACACCCTTCTGTTCCATATGACACATACAAACATTGTATTTCCCAGGTCTTTTGAGTTCTCTGTGAGAGGACTGGGTGCTAGAGGGGCGACTTGGACTCAGGACTCCTGGTTTGTCTGTAACAAGGGGTGTTTTCAGACATGACGAGATCACAGTGAATACCTATGTGGTCACTGTGCCCTGCACGTCTGTTCGGCGGCCGCCAGATGTTCGCCACACTGAATACCCACATGGGGTCAATTTCAACCACGCTTCCCGGGCTCCCGGCGCGAAAATCAGCAGAAGCGTGGTGAAAGTGATTCCAGGCGGGCATAAAAAAAAAGTAACGTCTGGTCGGCTACCACGGCCAGACGCTGCAGCGGCATTGGCCTCGCCGCCCGCCCGTCTCCTCAGAGGGCGGGCGGCGAGGCAGCGTGGAGGGGGCGGGGCCGTGCGGCCGCACGTTGCACTGCACGGCCCCGCCCCCTCCCTGATTCCCCACTGGGATCCCCAGCACATCTGTTTGCCGTGCCTGGGTGATCCCGGCGGGGAATCTCTGGGTTGTTTTCGGGACGGGGCGAAGCCGCCCCGTCACGTCTGAAAACACCCAAGGTTGAGAGCAGGGGAGAGGAGAACAGGCTCAGAACAAGGACTATTGAGTTGCCTGTGAAGGGATTGCAGCCTACTGGATTAGAGTGGGTTGGAAAGGCTGGAAGCCAGGAGTCCTGAGTTCTCTGTTAAAGGGACTAAGTAGATTAGAGGGGGAGAAGGGGTGGGAGCCAGAACTCCTAAGTTCTCTCTTTCTTGAAGAGGAAACAGAGGAGGTAAGGTGCAAACTCACATCCTCCTGTCCCCAGCTTCAGTGTTGCCCGGAAGAGGATTGGGGCTGAAAGACGAAGGCAAAGTGTGGGGGCATGGAACCTAGGTTGTAAGTGAGCACAATATGCGAGACTGTACACTGTCTTTACTGCTAACATGGCACGGAAGTTCAGGCGGGAACCTTAACTTGCAATTCCCATGGCTTTTAGTGCATGATTGAATTTGCAAGAACCTTAACTCTTCTTGTAAACCAGAGGGGTTTTTTTATTATGGAATTGTAGTGCATTTAACTTCCAAAGCCACTGGATGCAAACGTCAGTTAATGGCAACACAGCTTGCATGGTTCCAGGTCTTTTTTCCCCTTAGATCTGGGCAAAGATTCTAGTTTTAGATCTGTTCCATCCTAACCTTAATAGAACCTCTTCCATCAGGCTTTCTCTAGCTCCTCACCCCCACAGACTACTTACTAATGCTTCCTCTACTGCCTTTCATCCACGGTCCCATTCTCCTCTGTCAATAAGTCAAGCACATGTACCTTCCTGTGATGTCTCAGCTTTGTGAATGTGTCCCTTTCTCTCCCGATGTTCCCCCTTTCCCTCGTCTCCCCTCCCTTGGCTCTCCTAGACTGTAAGCCCCTCAGGACTGGGACCATTTCTCCAATTTAATGATTCTTCAGTGCCTTCAGTGCTATATAAATAATGATAATAATAATAGTAATAGAAGATACAACAGTCCAGAATATTACTATAAATAGGAGTGGCAGAAGGCACCCTATTCATTTTCATTTATCAATTCATTTGTGTGTGTGTGTGTGTGTGTGTGTGTGTGTGTAAAACCTGTTCATTTTCAGTTTTTTTCCCCATTTTATTAAAGTATTAAAATAATGTAATTTTTTAAAAAAATCACTGTGCATGCTGCATGGGTGAGCATGCTCCTCCAGTCCCGATCCATGGACCCCCACTTTGCAGCGGGACTGGGCAGGCCTAACATACTTGCGGACCCACATTGACCTGGATTGGTCCAGGTGGGCGGGTGTTGGCCCTGGATGCGTTTCTGAAATTTTCTGGAGGATGCGTTCAGTAGCAGCCACCTGCGCCAGCAGTTGCATAGCAGAGCATCCCAGAGCATATGCAGGCCAACATCTTGCAGCGACGGAACAAACATCCAGGTGAATCCTGGGCCAACGCAGGTCACTGTCACATCTGGTTTCACTCTGAGTCACTATAGGTGTTCTGTAAGATGTTATGAATAATATAGGAACTGTTAAAAAACAAACAAATCTATGTTGTGTATTATTATTATTTATATAATGTCAGTAACGTGCCTGATGCTGAAGAGCCATGTTTAGAGACCGGTCCCTGCCCTGAGGAGCTTACAATTTAGGATGGACAAGGGAGGGGAATGTGAGGGAGAGAGAGTGGCACATTAAAAAAATGGAAAAGTTGTAGCTGCATGTGCTTAGTTTAGTTACAAGAGGAGGAGAGGGGCCCTGAAAGATAAGATGATATAAGGAGAAGCATAAATTAACTTTCTCCCTGTGGCTCCTCCTGGACGGCCAGCCAGCACAGTAGGGTATATCCCCGTCACTATCAATAGGAGGCAGACATCCAACTTTTGTGTCTCCAGTGCGGGGTTATCCCTTCCAACCCCAGTTGATTGTCTGCCTTCACGCAGATAGGATGCAGGCTGGCTGCCTCCAAGAGGATCCATTCACCAGGCAGCGCTTAAGGAGCTCTAGGTGCCAGGGGAGGAGGATTCCTCCCACTGTTCCCCCCCCTTCCCCTCGGGGAGGGGGTTACGAGCAAAAAACCGGGAGTCATCCTTCACCTTAAGGTAGGATAATCCCGAAGAGCGGGCGTAGCACCCAGCCTGGGGCTAGCTACAGGGCAAAGGAAGTCCCTTCCCGCTGCCTAGGAGGGGAAGGAGCACCCCTGAGAGCAGGGAGCCCAGGGGTACGCTCCGGGATAAGCGCCGGGGAAAAAACAATTCCCAGCAGGCCACCGCGGGGAAATTAAAGGGGACAGGATCCCCGGTCTCAGGAGGTGAACCTCGTTACCTCAGCCCCGATCCCGCCGGCCGCCGCTTATGGGGAAACTCCTCCCCTTCCATCAGAAACCCCTCCGTAAGGCACAGGACCGGCCCACTGAAGAAAATCGGGCCGGTTCAAAGTTTTCTCCTCCCCTTCCCCCCCCCCCGGCGCCAAAAAAGGGCGCGGGCGGGAAAACGGGAGCGCGAACAGCGCGGGGAATAAAGGGGCGGAGCTTAGCCCAGCCTATAGCGGAGCTCCTAAGTCACGAGGGACTAGGAGAATAACCTTCGCAGCAATCTCCACAGATCAGTGGGGTTGCTTAAACAGGCGAGCTGTAGCAGGCGGTTTGTTCTCGTCTGACCAGCAAGGCCCGAGAACATGGCGGCCAAAAGGAAACGATCCTCCACCTCGCAGGATCAACAGTCGGAGACTGTAAGTCCTCTTACCCCTCAGCCTCAGGACCCACATATGGAAGTCCTGAAGGAAATACTGGCCCAATTAAAACGAAAGAGGTCCCCCCCCAGACAAAAGGGGAAGAGACCTACATTCAAGGGTCAGTCTAAGGGGGCAGGAAAAGGAAAGGCCCCCCTTCATAAAAAGGCCAGGATCGCGGCCCTCATTGCCTCCCCAGTATCCTCGGAGGAGGAACAGGAGGAGGTAGAGTCAGTCTACTCAGAAGAGGAGGAGACTACGGGCCCACACGCAGGGGAGGGCGCTGCACAAGATGCAGAGACAATAGCAGATGAGCAGGAGGCCCACGAGGAATGCATTTCCTCAGAAGAAGAGGCAGAGGGCTCCTCTATGGAAGAAGGGGAGATAGAGGACACAGAGTTAGAACAGTCTGGGGACCCAGACAGACAATTTCCACCAAGTTATAGAGACCAGATTCTAGAACAATTAACTAAGACCCTTCATTTAACACCAAAGAAGGCGAAACAGGCTCCCTCAGAATCCTCGGAGGAGGAAGAGGAAGAGGCCAGACGCTACATACCAAGAGCCACAGCTAGGGATAAGGGAATAGTGCTTGACAAAGCCTACGAAAAAATAATTATGAAAGAATGGCAACAGCCAAATAAACTTTACAAAATGAACAAAAATTTGTTATCCCTCTACTCCCTCCAGAGGAATAAGGAACCGCTACTAGCCATACCTAAGGTAGATGCGGCAGCAGCATCTCTTGCCAGAAACTCAGTATTCCCCACCGAAGGGGAATGCTATCCAAGGGACCCCACCGATAAGGGCATCGAGTCAAACCTCAGGCGTAATTTTGAGGAGATGACTGCGGTGATGAGGATGGCTCTGGTTACTTCTTACTTCACTAGAGCACTCATGGTGTGGATCAAAAGGGCTAAAGACCCCAAAGTGTCCCCTAAAATGACAAGAATTCTGTCAACTAGGATCCAGCTGGCGCATTTTTTCATAGCGGACTCATCAACAGATATACTCAGATGGTCCGCAAGAGCAGTAGCTTCAAATGTAGCGGCTAGACGCAGGCTTTGGCTGCGTTCATGGAGGGGGGATCCCACAGCAAAAAACACCCTGGTGGGAGGTCCATTCCAGGGATCAAAGATCTTTGGTGTATGTCTCGATAAGGTACTCACCGAGGCTGCAGATAAAAATAAAAAACACACCCTACAAAGCATAGGCCAGGGCAGAAAGATTTTTCGTCCCTTCGGACAGAGACAACAACAAGGGGGTAACAGAAAGCCCTCTTACCCACAGAGGGGTAGACAGCAGAGATATAGACCCAACTGGTCCAAGCAGAAAGGACAGGGGAACAGAGCCAAGCACTTCCAGCCAACTAACAGACCTAAATCCGAGGCATGACTGTCAAGACTGTTTCGCAAACCCACAGAACCTAGGAGGGAGACTTCAAAGGTTCAAAGAAAGATGGCAGAGGGCCACATCAGATCGCTGGGTCTTGCAAACAATCGCAAAGGGTTATGCTATAGAACTCAACCAATGTCCAAAAAACTTTTTTATTCCATCGCCACGCTCCAGAAACCCCAAGAAACATCAGGCCATGCTGAAAGAGATCATCAGATTGAGGGACATAGGAGCCATCCAGCAGGTACCCCCACCAAATCACAAACAGGGACTGTACTCAATCCTGTTCTTAGTCCCAAAGAAAACAGGAGAGTGGCGGGCGGTGCTGGATTTAAAAAGACTAAACGACTGCATAAGGCCAAGAAGGTTCAAGATGGAAACTCTGCAATCCATCAGGTCAGTGATAGAACCAAACGAGTGGCTGACTTCATTAGACCTAAAGGAGGCGTACCTCCATGTCCCAATCCTTCCTGCTCACCGGAAGTGGCTAAGGTTCCACTACGACCAAACTCACTGGCAGTACGCAGCACTACCGTTTGGCCTATCCACAGCCCCGCGAACCTTCACGAAGGTCCTGGTTGCCTTAATAGCAACACTCAGAACGGAGAGAATCAAGATACATCCCTATCTCGACGATCTGCTGATTCGGTCTCCGAATCTGCACCAAGCAAGGTTGGATATTCAAAGGGTAGTAGACTATCTACAGGAACATGGATTCATAGTGAATCTCAAAAAGAGTCACCTGGATCCCTCCCAGGCCTTAGAACATCTGGGAGTTGTCATAAACACAAGACAATTCAAGTTGTTCCTGAGCCAACAGCGACGTCTAACTCTCAGGAAATCACTGGACCAAATCGCCCACAACAAGAAAGCCAGACTAAAGGACCTGGCCAGCCTCCTGGGGAGCATGATATCGTGTATCGGAATCCTGAGATGGGCGAGACTTCATGCGAGACCTCTCCAGAGATTCCTACGCCCTTGGCAGGACCTACTGACCTCAGGGGCAAATCCGTGGGTGACGGTACCTCAGAAGGTAAAGAAATCCCTTCTATGGTGGAAAGATCACAAACGATTCGACTCGGGGATACCAATCTTGGACCCGGAGAAAACAGTAGTAACAACGGATGCCAGCACCTCAGGGTGGGGTGCGCACATACAAGGAAGATCAGTCCAGGGAAAGTGGTTGAAATGGGAGAAAAAATACCACATAAACTGGCTAGAGCTCAGGGCAGCATACATGGCATTGAGGAAGTTAGCTCCCCAAATCCGGGGATGCCATGTACAAATCTACACGGACAATATAGTAACCAAGGCTTACATCAACCACCAAGGGGGATCTCGATCGGAAGCTCTACATCAACAGGCCCTAGCCATGCTAAAGTGGGCGGAAAAGAATCTACTCTCTCTCACGGCAGTACACATACCAGGGGTAAAAAACACACAGGCCGACTGGCTCAGCAGGGAGACACTCGACCCAGGGGAGTGGTCCCTACACCCACAGACGTACCATCTGATAACAGAGAGGTTCGGATTGCCGGAGATAGATCTGTTCGCCAGCCCGGCAAACACAAAGACAAGTCTATTCTTCACCAGATTCCCCGACAAACGAGCAGCGGGATGCGACGCACTCAACAGACCCTGGCCTCAAGGACTTCTCTACGCTTTTCCGCCGTTCCCATTGATCCAGAGGACAATAACAAAGATAAAGAGGGAACAAGCAGAGGTCATTCTGATCACACCATATTGGCCTCGCCGGCCATGGTTTGCAGACATAGTGACAATGACAATAGCACCGCATTTCAGGCTACCACTCAGGGAGGACCTCCTGAAACAGGGTCCAATAAGACACGAGAAACCAGAAGCTCTATGTCTGACAGCTTGGCTATTGAGAGGCGAGCTCTCACAAAATTAGGTTACTCCCAACAGGTGATGGAAACCATGCTCCAGTCCAGACGCCCTGCAACCAGGAGAATTTATCAAAGTACGTGGGCAAAATTTGCAGGGTGGTGTGGTACTAGGGGAGTAAACCCCATTAAGGCTTCAATCGGGGTGATACTAGATTTCCTTCAGGAAGGGCTGAGTAAGGGATTAAGTCCAAACACCTTGATAAGACAGGTATCCGCCCTCAGTAGCGTCCTTAGCACTAGGAAGGGAAGGAGTGTATCCAAACACCCTCATATCATAAGGTTTCTCAAGGCAGCAAAGGTCGTATCGCCTCCGGTGGTACACCGCTTCCCATCCTGGGACCTTAACTTATTGTTAAAAGCCCTAACCACAATACCTTTTGAACCCCTTAGGGAGATCTCCCTGTATTATCTATCCCTAAAGCTGGCTTTTCTAATAGGAGTTACTTCGGCTAGAAGGGTCTCTGAATTGAGTGCCTTGTCAATAGAGCCAAGTTTATGCATATTTAAGGAGGAGTCTGTAACACTGAGGCTAGATCCCAGTTTCATCCCCAAGATAAATACACATTTTCACAGGGAGCAGGAGATAAACCTCCCTTCTTTTTGCCCTAGACCTTCGCATCCTCAGGAGCATGTTTGGCACACTTTGGATGTTAAAAGGGCCCTCAGGATCTATATTGAACGCTCAGCGTTATTTAGGAGATCTTCGGCCCTATTTGTGGCCTATGGACCACAAAACAAGGGTAAGAGAGCCTCCAAGTCCACAATATCTAGGTGGATAGTTCTCTGCATTAAGGAGGCTTATAGAGCAAAAAACAAAAATCCCCCAAGCGGAATATTCGCACATTCACTTAGAGGGGCAGCTACTTCTCAGGCATTTAGACAAACTGCTAGCTATGGGGAAATTTGTAGAGCAGCGACGTGGTCCTCGGTTCATTCCTTTACAAAACATTATAGGATTCCTCTACAGGAATCGGCCGAGGCAGCGTTTGGAAGAAGGGTGTTACAGGCAGTGATTTAATGTCCTGCCTGGAACCTGTTATTCAGAGATAGAATCTGCCCACCCCACAGCACGCCGTCGTATAAAAGGGGGACACTGCTTGGGTAAGTCCCTACTGTGCTGGCTGGCCGTCCAGGAGGAGCCACAGGGAGAAAGGAAAATTGGGCACTTACCTCGTGAATTTTCCTTCTACTGTGGCTCCTCCTGGACGGCCAGACCCACCCGGAGTTTTTAACAGACTCTGGAATTAGGGTCTATAACTATAATTAAAGTTTTGAATCTTCAGAAAGGGCTAAGACAGAGCTTAAGGTGCCCTTGCAACGTCTGGACTGAGTAGGGTTTTCAAAAAGTATTCCTGTTATAAGGGCTTGTTGCCATATGAATCTATCCCTACTTAGAGATTAATTTGGTTATGTAGTTTGAATAATTACTGTTCATTGAGTGTCTTCAGCAGCATCGAGCAAAGGCTATATTACACTGGGGTTGAAAGGGATAACCCCGCACTGGAGACACAAAAGTTGGATGTCTGCCTCCTATTGATAGTGACGGGGATATACCCTACTGTGCTGGCTGGCCGTCCAGGAGGAGCCACAGTAGAAGGAAAATTCACGAGGTAAGTGCCCAATTTTCCTTTCTGTGGGGTGAGGAACTAGGGAGAACTTGATGGGAGAGGTAGGTTTTTAGGAGGGCTTTGAAGGGGGTGTGGGAAGCGGACAGAGTATAAGTGCTCTGAGTTCCAGGAATAGGTGGTGACATGGGAGAATGGACATAGATGGTTTAAGGCATGCATCATTTGGAGAAGTTAAAGGATTTTGCCTATGCATCTTTAAGAGCAGAAATTTGACCTGACGTCTGCATTGCAGATCAACAGTAACAAGTGTTTAACCACAATTACTGGGTGTCCATGTTTCAGCTTCCTTTATCGGTATGCTGATTGCTCGTAATTTAGGTTTTAAAAAATGTTCTATTGCTCAGAGCTTAGACTTTGCCAAGCTGCAAAATAAATGCCTGCTTTCAGTGTAGAATTAACACTTAAGCTACATTGTATGTATTACTGTTAAACCTCATTAAGTCCTTTTCATTACTCCTCTCTCATTTGCCTGTGATTAAAGCAGACACCATTGACCAGCATTTGCAGATGTAAACATTCTTCAGTTTCTCTTTGCCCACCCACATTGGACCACACACTAAATCAATGGTTCCCAGTCTTTCTGCCTGTGTGATCTCATTCTGAGACTTAAATATAATCCCAAAGCCCCCACACAGCAACAAAGGTGATGCAAATCAAATATTAATCGGATTGTGACCTTGTTTGCGATCCCAACTCCACAGTTTGGGAATTGTGCACTTAACCTTGTTGAAGACCCACAGTTGTGATATTTTTACATTTCATTTGCAGGTCAGACAGCTTACAGAAGAATCAAGAGTTGGAGTTTGAAAGGAACAAAGAAAGATTTGAGTTCTTAAAGGTATGCAGAAGAATCCTCTTATTTCTGTGTACCAAGATGGGATTAATAAATTCTCTTCTGTTGTTACCATGTCTCTAACTTTGTTTTTTGGGGGGGGGCGGGGATTTCTCATTGTGTTTCAGTGGGGCTCCCAAGCTTTTGAGAACATGAGGATAATTCCACCAGGCTCAGGGATTATCCACCAAGTTAATTTAGAGTACTTGGCAAGAGTGGTCTTTGATCAGGATGGATACTATTATCCAGACAGCGTGGTGGGCACGGATTCACATACTACAATGATCGATGGTTTAGGAGTGCTTGGCTGGGGTAAGTACTTTTAATTTTTAAATTATTTTTAAGAAGAACTATTAATTGTCTGGTAAGGCTAATCCCTGGCCCCCAAAAATGGAGAGGTGATATGGAGTCAAAAGTTATGATAAATACAACATTCTCAGCTGACCTTATAAGTTGTTAGAGCTAGTTGGAAAATGTGGAGAATTTTTTAATTTAATTAATTTTTTTCTCAGAAGATGCTTGCAAAAATCCTCACATTTTGGAACTTGTACGCTACTTTATTGTGTGTGGGGGGGAGGGGTGTTGTGTTTTCTTTTTAAGAAGTTTTTTAAAATAGATAAATAAATCTTGTCATATTTTTTGTAACTTGGTATCCTTTGTCACACCACGTGGTACAAGAAACAAATCTTATTCCTTTCCACCAGTTTCACTGAAGTGTTTTTTGGTGTTTGTTTTTAGGTTTTTTGTTTTATTTTTGAAATATTCTCTAAGTCAGGGAATGGGGAACCAATGGACCATGGGTTAAACCAGGCTCATGGCTGTTTATTTTGCCCCCTTTTTAATTCCTCCTGGATCTGACCCAAGAATCCAGCCTCAAGGTCTGAAAGAGAGCGCTCTGGGGAAGACTGTGTAGATGGGAGCATGCCATTGCCTTCAGGATTAGGGGATGGAGCCATGTTAGATCCATGATCTGGAGCCTCCTTTCCTTTTCCCATCCTGAAAAACCCCTTAAGTACTCCTGCCTCCAACTCCTTTCTGTCTATGGAGCCTGTACTGATTTTCAGCATGCCCCATGAGGTGGAAAATCTGTTCTACCCCTACTCCAGATAGATAAGCTACAATCATGTAATGAAATGTTTAGCTAAAGGCTCCAATTCAAAACCAGCTTTAAAGGGAGGAGATGAAAATATTTGAAGATAAGGTTTGCTTAGTTTTTGCCAGTTTTTAATGCCAATATTTTGTTTGGGAAAACTGGACAATGCTAGTCAAAAGTAGCTCCAAGAACTGTGTTTTTATATGCAGTGGCAGCTATTGGGAGCATGGCCATTTTATCTTCGCCAGCAGTAATGCAACCCAAGAATTTGCTATTTCCCCTATACTTGATGTTCCGAATGTCCCAAGTAACACTAACTGCTTGGAAAGTTTTTAATGGCATACAACATAAAAGTACATAATGCACATGATACATCCAGTCACAAGCCATATAAACATGCCACTCTATTGCTGCTCTTGACAATGTAGCACTGTATCAGTTCAGTGTAATAAGTTTGTCTTGGTAGACATGGCCTTGTGTTCACCAGGAAATTGTTTTAAACTCTAGACTGGATGTGATGCTGACTGCTTCATGTAGGAGGTTAGGAAAAGTTGTATTCATCACACCACAGGAGTAAACAGTACTGTGCATGTGACTTAGCTTGGTTTGCATTGACTATCCATGACTGATTATTAGGCTACTTAATGTAATTGTTAAAAATGATTCTTAGACATAAGAAAATATCCTAGTGATGATGAACCCTTTCTTTTAAATGTTAGATTGAAATATGATAGACACTTAGAACAGCCAACTAAAGTCAGCACTTCAGTCTAGCCTGTGCTTTCTGCTGACCTCTCTACTCTCTTTTCTTTCATTCTTCTCTGCAGAAGAATTACTCCATTTCTTATTTTCAGAGGTTTTTGTTTGTTTGGGAGAGATGCCTCTTGCTTAAAATTCTCATCTTGCAATGTCATTTGGGCTTCAGGTGTTGGTGGGATTGAAGCAGAAGCAGTAATGCTGGGCCAGCCTATCAGCATGGTGCTTCCTGAAGTAGTTGGTTACAAACTGATAGGAAATCCCCAGCCATTGGTCACCTCCACAGACATCGTGCTTACTGTTACCAAGGTAATAATGTACTGGCATACCGACCACCATTAATGTGGGAGATTTTCTGTGTGCGTTGGTGATGTTTTAGAGAAGGCTATGGAGTAGAGCTGAAATGGGCAACAAATGTTGTACCCAAGGGTAATACCCAACGTTTCAGGTAGTCTGTTGGGTACTACTACTTATCAATTCTATAGCACTACTAGTTGTACACAGCGCTACTAGTCATACGCAGTACCGGAATACTACCCAACTACTTGAAATACTGTGATTACTAGGGATGTGCGAATGTGGTTCGGATGTTTAACGTTTGGACCGTACTCGGTCTGTTCGGATGACTGAACCAAACTTCTGAACTGAACCTGAACCGACCGAACCAAACTCGATCTGAACTCGAAAATAACAGTTTGGTACCGTCCGGATGAGATCGGGCGGGAAAAATGTGACTGGAAAGCCCAGGGAGGGGGAGGCAGCTGAGGAGCAGGCTTCCTGGCACCAGGGGTGGAGAGGCTTGGAGTAGCAGCCAGCCTGCCCAATCACCATCCCTTTTCTCCCGGGAGGTCCTCCTGGATGGTCAGTCTGAAAAGTAGGGTAGATCCCTGCCACTACCAAAGGAGGCAGACATAACAATTTTTATGAGCACGCTCAAGGGGAGCTCCCTCCTTGATCCCCAGTTGTTCGTCTGCCTCCACTCTGATAGGAAGCAGAGTGGCTGCCTCCCCAGCGATACAGGGGAATTCAGGCAGCCACACTTTGGAAATCTAACTCTGAGTGCCAGGAGGAGGGGAGAAATTCTCCCCCTGTTCACCACCCTTCTGACAGCCGGGACTTTTCCCTCTCCTGTGGGCAGGGAAAGTCCCGTAGAGCGTGCGTAGCAGCCTCCCAAGGGGGTGCTGTCTACAGGTTCATCGGAACCCTACCCCGCTGGAGCCTGACAGGGGTGGGGGGTTGCTTAAGGACACAGCCAACCATGCTGCAGCAGAGAGCCCAGCAGTAGGAAACCTGACCCCACGGGTCCCCTGTCAAAGACCTCCTCACGAGGTAGGGCCTTGGCTTGGCTCCGGCTCCCTGCTCTATTCTGCGTACCGCTAGGCATACAGTGGCAAGTTTATGCTGGGGGGGAACCTATGTCTATGGGCGCTAGGACCCTGCGTTAGCCTGGGACGCGTGCCGCCAGGATGCTCCTGCAGCGCAGTGGCCTTCTCAAGCGGCACTCAGGCTCTGTTTTTATTTCCTGCATGCCACTAGGGGACAATGCGGGGTGAGGGGGGCGGTCAGAAATCAGGGAAAGAAGCTTCGGCTTTCCCGCGCACCACCAGGGCTTCCAGGCAGTCTCCAGTCGGAAGGCTTCCTGCGCAGGCGCTGCGGACAGGACAGAAGGAGAGGAGCACAGTCAAGCCTGAGGGAAACCAGAGAAATGGCAAAAAACTGGCAGCGGCAGAAGCATCTGGGCCATTGGAGGCCCTAAGCCCCCTGCGCCCACCCCCTCCGCCCCAGGACCCTTATGTGGAGGTCCTAAAAGAAATATTGTCTAAGCTAAAGAGAAAAAGGTCCCCTCCCCCTATAGCCAGGAAAAGCAGTTCTCGCATGGACAGAACTAATGGGGGGGGAGGGGGGAGGAAAACGACCCCAGCCCAAGAGACCATGTAAACCCCACAGACTCCTGGATTCCCCTGGCTCCTCCTCATCAGGATCTGAGGAAGTCTTATCAGTTCACTCCTCAGAGGGAGAGCAACCCCATAAGGGGAAAAGAAAAGAAAAATGGTAAAACAGTGGCAACCCTGGCCCATAGTGAAGAGGAGGGGGGACACGAACCTCTGGCCTCTGGCCACAGGACTCTGAAGAGGAAGATGGGGCCCGCTCCCTAGAGGAGGGAGAACTCATTGAACCGGCGATTGAGGCCTCATCCGATCCTGACAGGCAATTCCCGGCCAAATACAGGGACCAAATTTTTGAACTGGTGGTAAAAGCACTGCACCTCTAGCAAAAGAAAGCCAAACATGCCTCCTCAGACTCTTTGTATGATGAGGAGGAAGAAGCTCGTGAATATATCCCAAGGGCTGACTCCAGAGACAGAGGGATGGTGCTGGACAAGGCGTATGAGAAAATTATAAAAAAGGAATGTCAGCACCCTAACAAGCTCTATGAACAAGGCACAGCTATCCCTATACTCCTTGTCCAAAGTTAAGGAACCCCTTCTAGCCATACCCAAAGTGGATGCTGCAGCAGCCTCCCTGGCCAGAAACTCTGTGTTCCGAACTGAAGGGGAATGTTTCCCCCGTGATCCCACAGACAAGGACATAGAGCAGTTTAAGACGTAACTTTGAGGAGATAGCCTCCGTCATGAAGATGGCAACTATCACGTCGTACTTCTCCCAGAGCACTAATGACGTGAATAAAACGGGCCGGGAACCCTTGAATAACAGAGAAAATGACTAGGGTGCTGTCAACAAGAATCCAGCTTGCCTACGCCTTCATAGCAGACTCATCCACCAATATGCTCCGCTGGGCAGCTCAGGCAGCGGCCTCGAACGTGGCAGCCAGAAGGCGGCTCTGGCTCAGATTATGGAAGGGAGACAACACAGCAAAAAACACCCTAATAGGGGGCCCCTTCCAAGGAGAGAAGTTATTTTGGATTTGCTTAGATAAGGTACTGACGAACGCAGCAGACAAGTCTAAGAAGCAAACCCTACAGAGTGTGGGAATACTGAAGAAACCTTTTCGTCCCTTCAGTGCTTTTCAACAATCAGGAAACTCCAGACGACCCTTCTTTCCACACGGGTAACCAACAAAGATACCGCCCTAGGTGGAACAAACAGAAGGGAACAGGCAACCGACCAAAGCACACACAAAATACAAGACGTAATAAGGTGGAAGCATGACTATGGAGACCCCCACCAACCCACCCACTTGGGGGGAAGACTCCAGAGGTTTGCAGACGTCTGGAAGTCAACTACCACGGATGCCTGGGTCCTTGCGCACAGTCCAGAAGGGATACACAATCAAGTTTACTCAATACCCAAGACAGTCCTTCTGTATATCTCCAACTTCCAAAAAACCACAGAAGCACAATGTGATGCAGACAGAAATAGCCAGGCTCCAAAGCATCGGAGCAATAGAACTGGTCCCCATTCATGAACAGGCATTCAGTCTGTACTCTATCCTGTTTTTGGTACCCAAAAAATCAGGGGAATGGTGGGCTGTGCTCGATCTAAAGAAACTGAACAAGTCAGTCAAACCCAAAAAATTCAAGATGGAGACCCTCCAGTCCATACGGATAGGGACCACTCAAGGTGAGTGGCCAACCTCACTAGACCTCAAGGAGGCATATCTCCATGTACCAGTTCTCCAGTCACACAGAAGATGGCTCAGGTTCTCATATGACCAGAAGCACCGGCAATACACGGCCCTTCCTTTCGGCCTGTCCTCATCCCCCAGAACGCTCACAAAGGTCCTCATACCCCTAATTGCAGATTTAAGGAAAGAGGGCATCAAAATTCACCCCTATCTGGACGACGTACTCATCAGATCACCGTCCGCCCAGAAGGCGGAGGAGGATACACAGAGAACAGTCCAGTACGTACAGGATCACGGGTTCGTAATAAATTTCAAAAAGAGTCAACTAACACCCTCACAGTCACTGGAACACCTGGGGGTGATCCTGGACATTTACAATTTCAAGATATTCCTTACACACAGACGACAGGTAGACCTTCATCGCTCGTTCAGAACGGTGTTAAGATCACGCAAGGCAAGGCTGAAAACCCTGGCCAGTCTGCTGGGCAGCATGATATCCTGTTTGGGACTCCTTCCCTGGGCCAGACTCCATGCCAGGCCATTACAATGGTTTTTACGACCATGGCAGGACATGCTGACGTGGGGAGCGAACCCATACATCACGGTCCCAGGATCAGTCAAGAAATCCCTCCCATGGTGGACACAGATGGAGAGGTTCAGAGATGGGGCTCCCCTATCAGAACCAGACAGAGTCACAGTAACGACCGATGCGAGCCTAGTTGGCTTGGGGGCACACTCACAGGACAGAACCACACAGGACCGTTGGCTTCCGTGGGAGAAAAAACATCACATAAACTGGTTAGCACTGCGGGCAATATATCTAGACCTCAAGAATCTGGCACCGGACCTGCAGCAAAAACACATTCTGGTATATACAAACAATACGGTAGCGAAAGCCTATGTCAGTCACCAAGGCGGCTCACGATCTGAGTCCCTTCACTCGCAGGTGATCTCACTAATCAGGTGGGTGGAGACCAACCTGAAATCACTCAGAGCGATTCACATCTTGGGACAACAGAACACATGAGCCAATTGGCTGAGTCGACAAAGGTTAGATCCAGGAGAGTGGTCTCTGCATCCAACAGCATTCGAGGACATAGTGGACTGGCTTGGACAACAGAGAATCGATCTCTTCGCCTCACCAGTCAATGCAAAGACACAAGAGTTCATGACCAGATTTCCGGACCATCGAGCATCAGCATTCGATGCCCTGAACATGACATGGCCGAAGGGGCTACTTTATACATTCCCACTCATCCAAAGAACCATGGCAAAAATCAAGAAAGAGTGAGCCCAAGTCATTCTGGTGACACCATACTGGCCTCGTCGCCCGTGGTTCACAGACGTTCTAGAGCTTTCCGTCTTTCCTCCTCTCAGCCTTCGGAACAGAACAGACCTGCTGCAACAGGGTCCAATCAACCATGAATGTTCAGGAAACCTGAAACTAACTGTGTGGCTATTGAAAGGAGGACCTTAAGAAAACTAGGCTATTCCCAACAGGTCCTAGACACCCTATTACAGTCCAGGCGCCCAGCTACTAAACATATTTACCAGGGCACCTGGACCATCTTCTCCTCCTGGTGCAGAGAGAGGGAAATTAGACCAGCTAAGGCTTCTGTGGGGGTAATTCTAGAATTCCTTCAGATGGGCCTGGATAGGGGGTTGAAACCCAATACCTTACAGAGACAGGTGGCAGCCCTAAACAGTGTTCTTAGCACTACGAAGGGGTATAGGATAGCGAGTCATCTGCATATAGCCTGTTTCCTCAGAGCGACCAGGATCATTTCTCCTCCGGTGGCACACTGTTTTCCATCATGGGACCTCAATTTGTTACTTAGGGCCTTGACCACAATTCCATTTGAGCCTCTTAGGGGCATTTCCCTGTACTACCTATCCCTCAAGGTGACGTTCCTAATAGGTATCACGTTGGCCAGGAGGGTATCGGAATTGAGTGCTCTATCCATAGAACCAAACCTATGTACCTTTAAGTCCTCATCAGTGGTACTTAGGTTAGACCTGGCTTTTTGTCCAAAAATTAACACCTGTTTTCACAGGGAGCAAGAAGTAATTCTTCCGTCCTTTTGCCTCAATCCTTCGTATCCGCAAGAAAAGATTTGGCACACCCTAGATGTCTCCAGAGCGCTAAGAATCTATATGGAGCGTACCGCCCCATTTAGAAAATCTTCAGCCCTATTTGTTTCATACAGTGTTCAAAGAAAAGGTAGGAGGGCTTCGAAGGCAGTCATTGCCCGCTGGATTTCTCTGTGTATCTCTGAGGCATATAAGGCACAGGGAAAGTCTCCTTGGGGAGTGTTCGTTCATTCGTTCAGAGGGGTGGCTACTTCGCAGGCTTTCAGAAATTCAGCGCCATATGGAGAAATCTGCCAGGCAGCCACGTGGTCTTCGATTCACTCGTTTACAAGACATTATAAGATTCCATTACTGGAATCAACCGAAGCAGCCTTCGGAAGGAGGGTACTGCAGGCGGTGATATAGAGTAGCTAGTCCAGGGACACGAGTATCCTCGCCTGGGCAGCACTCATCAATTTTCCCTCCCTCTCATTATATTGTAAGGGGACACCGCTTTGGTACGTCCCTACTTTTCAGACTGGCCATCCAGGAGGACCGCCTGGGAGAAAGGAAAATTGGGTCCTTACCTTCTGAATTTTCCTTCTACAGGAGATCCTCCTGGATGGCCAGACCCACCCGGAGTGAGAAATGGCTCTGAGGTGCTTGGGGTTTGGATTTGGACCTTGTTGTCTATTATTCATAGAAGTTTCCCCTATAGGGAATGGGTTGGGGATACTCACCCATAGGGTTAAACCTATTCGAACTTTAGTCCCTTAGGTCAAGTATTCAGTATAAGTTCTCCCCGCTGGGAGTGTTTAGAAAGTATTGTTAAAATTTTAGAAGTTGCATTAGAAGAAACAGAGTTATAGTCATAGTAAGACACCAGTGTGGACTTAAGCTGAGAACTCCTGGGGATTAAGGAGGGAGATCCCTTTGAGCGTGTTCATAAAAATTGTTATGTCTGCCTCCTATTGGTAGTGGCAGGGATCTACCCTACTTTTCAGACTGGCCATCCAGGAGGACCTCCCGTAGAAGGAAAATTCAGAAGGTAAGGACCCAATTTTCCTTTCGCCTCAGACCACTGCTTGGCAGTCTGCGATTGGACATGGGGGAAGGGGGGGCGGGCTAGGCTGCACAGAGCCAATGGGGCTTGTGGTAAGACGGGCACAGCAAGTAACAAAAGTTATTGCCCTCCCCCCTTCCAACACCTTCTGAAGTAGCCACTGATCCTTTCAGCAGCATTTCCAGAAGTGTCCTTCTCCCAGCAGTTTGTGTTCCTTCCAATCCATTGCCATCCTCCTCCTATTTCACCCATCCCATACATTTACCTCCCTAGTATCATTTATTTAGATTAGATTAGATAGATTTAGGCGTTATTTTTATTTTTTACCTATCCCTGTATTCTTTCTTCCTACCCTCCATTGAATCCTCCCCCACCTCCCACTATATATTCCATCCCTGATTCCCTTCCCCTGTTTTTAGATTTATTTAGAGTAGCATTAGATTGATTTAGCTTTCATTTCAGTTTTGTACCCCTCCCTGTGTTGTTTGGTGTGAGCTGTCTGTATTCCCCCCTCCATCCCCGGGGGGGGGGGGGAGAGAGAGAGAGAGAGAGATGTAGGAGTTAGCTTAGTTATAGAGATTGATAGAGATAGTGTGTAGTGATTCAGTTTTATAGTTTGTTTGTAAGACTAGGCCTTTGTGTTATTAGGTATTCCATTTAGTTCCATAGGTTTTAGAATAGTTAATAGCAGTTAGATTTAGTGTAGACATATATAATATTAGATAAACAAATTGTGTGTGTGTGTGTATATATATTTTATATATATATATATATATATATATATATAAAATATTTGTGTGCATTCTTTGAGTTGGAAGACATCGAGAAGGGAAGTAGGAAAGGCTGGTCTGCTGCCCGTAAGGCAGGCAATGGGGCACGTGGCAGAGGTGGTAGGGGCCGTGCCAGTGGAGTGGCAGCATGCAGCAACAGCCAGAGCCCATCACCACACCCCAAACTCCACAGGCCTGATTTTTGGAGACCTGATGTTCCTCCAGGGCCACCAATGTCCCAAATTATTGATGTGATCCCCAGCAGTCCTCCTGGGGGGCTGTCTGCAAGTTGAGACCCTGCTGGCACATCTTGGGGCTAATACGCTGCATGTGCTGCTGCTGTCAGGTAGGGATCTGACAAGCTGTATATATAAACATACAATGAGATTCTGCCACTTGCCAGAAGCAGCACCGAGGGGTAAAAGATTGGACAGGTCAAACTCCGCTGGTAACAGATATAACTTTTATAATAACTTTTTAAAAAACAAACATTAACTATATAACAAGACATAAAAATAACAAACTTAAGTGTCTCAGGGCCAAACGATACCGATACCGAAAATACCAATCTTCGAAATAGGTATCGATATTGGTACTGATATCGATACCGATTTCCAAATGTTTGGCTGAACCGAAGTCCGCCAAACCGAACGACTGAACCTGAACTCAGGTTCTGAACTGAACAGCTGAACAGCTGAACCACGTTCTGTTCGCACATCCCTAGTGATTACCGTTACCAACTTTCAGTTTTACTGACCTATTCTGACTTGTCGTGATACCATTTTAGTGTCTTTCTGACATGGGACAATCAACAGATGAATGGAAATGGACAGAAAAACGATGAATTGTTAGTTTGGTAAAGTGGCACAAAATGGAAAACTGGTAACTCGCTAATGATAATTCGGGTAACTTTTGTGGCAAAACCAGGTACTGTTTAGTTAGTGCCCAATTTGACCAAAGCATTTGGATGCTACAGTTTTGATGGGGGTGTGTGTGAGGTGGGGTACCCATTTCAACTCTACTTGAGAGGCCCAACTGTAGGCATGTGGTCTTGATACCATCCCCAGAGATTTGATGCTCCTGCATCAAACCACCACTGTGACTGCTCTCTTGCCTACTGATCAACTGTACCACAGACAGTGGAATCTGTAGCAAAAATCATGCTCCCCACTGACCACCAGATGGGATAGGAATAGGGGCATTGGAGACCCACAAGATCAGGCAGTCCCCTTTGTTCTTCCCCCAGCACTGGCAGAGGTGGAATGTGCCCATTGAAGCCTCTGGGCAAGTTGTAGCTCTGGCTCAAGGTACAGGGTGAGGAAAGAGAGAACAGTACCCTGGCAGCTACATTTACTTACTTAGTGCAATTGACATAGGGAAGGAGAAGCATGGTCAATCTCCCAAGAGTTATCTCTGTCTAACATGGGCTGCATGTCAGGAAAAAGACCTATTAATGAGGAGCCTCTATCACGTGTCTGTGAAAACATGTGTCCTGGAATGGGAGACACAGGACATGAAAAGTTGAGCAGGTAGCATTATGTGTGGTAATACTGCGGGCATAGCTAGGTTGGAATGGACCCTGGTACGCATGGTGGAATGGGCCCCCTTCTTGGGCACTCCAGTTCATTGTGCATATGCACTCCTGTGTGGGCCCCAGTGCAACTGCACCTGCAACGCCTATTGTAGCCACATCTCTGGGTAATACCCTTAGGATCTCATCTGGAAGTGAAGATCACAGCTTGGGTCCCCTCGCTTTTGTAGATATACTCTGGGTTCTGACTGTAGGACATAGCTCTGAGTTGCTGTGTTTTTGTCTTGGTGTTTGTTACAGCACCTACGTCAGGTTGGAGTGGTGAGTAAATTTGTGGAGTTCTTTGGGCCTGGGGTAACCCGGCTTTCTATTGCTGATCGTGCCACCATTGCCAACATGTGCCCAGAATATGGAGCAACAGCTGCCTTCTTTCCAGTTGATGAAGTTAGCATCAATTACCTTACTCAAACAGGTGAGTGCAAAGAGAAACTGAGCCACAATGATTAGGATTACAGAGCTGGACTCTCAGAACTGAAAGGCTTGGGCCCCAGGTATCTGAAAGACCACCTCTTCCCCCTATGTCCCATTGCGGCCTTTGGGGTTGTTTGGGGGCGCCCTCTTGTGAGTGCCAACTGCCCATGAAGTTGTTACAATGAGGCTACGTTGGGGGCAGGGCGTTCTCGGTTACTGCCCCACAATTATGGACCTCTTTGGAGGTCTGCCTAACCCCGAGCCTGCTCGTCTTCCAGGGAAGATGAATATAAGACCTTTTTGTTTGGCCAGGCATTTGACAGGCAGGAAGAGGGTTGGGTGGGATTGGGTAGGCGGGTTTTGGAAAGTGGGTTGATGGGTGGTAGCTGGGGATAATTGGTGAGTGGGTATTTGGGATGATGTTGGGGTTTTAAGGTTTTTTAATGTATATTATTGCATTTTACATTTTAATGTTGTGAGCTGCCCCGAGTCTTTTGAGAAGGGTGGGGTAAAAATGTAATAAGTAAATAAATAAACTGGGAAATCTGAGCCTCATGTGGCTCGTGGGTATGACTTAATTGACTTTAATGTGATTACCCCAGTTTGTCACTGCTCAAGACCCTCAGTGTCTTTTTTTTTTTTAAATTATTTATTTAAAATTTATATCCTGCCCCTTCTGCCCACAGTCATGGATTTGATTCCCAGGACCCTCCCCTGTAACCTTGGGTATGTCTAAGCCGATATGCTTCACTTTGTGACACAACAGGAATTGGACATGTTACTAGATTTGGTCCTTAAAGCTCCAGAATTTGGCTCGAAACTTGAAACATAAATAAGAATCCCAGGTAACAGGGCCTGGCATAATCAAGGTTTAGCTGGCATCTTATTTCCCAGATTCCCATAAAAATGTATGTATTTAGAGATAGTGTGGTGTTAGTAAAACCTATCCCATGGAAAGTTCTTAAGAATGCCACAGTGTTATGTTACTTGATTGCTTTTTGGTTTGTTGTTTTCACTGGCTTTTCCATTTAGGACGTGATGAAGAAAAGATTAAGCACATAAAGAAATATCTTGAGGCCGTAGGAATGTTTAGAGACTTCACTAATTCATCTCAGGATCCGAATTTTACCCAGGTAGAGTTATTTAACTTGCTTTTGTCTGCCTTTTTATTTCCCCATCTGCACCACTCTTTAAAAATATTTATCTAATCTATCTTCTAATCGTCATTGGTTATGGGTTAATACATACCATCCTGTCTCTTCTTGTGAACAGGTTGTAGAGTTGGATTTGCAGACTGTTGTGCCTTCCTGTAGTGGACCTAAAAGACCTCAAGACAAAGTAGCCGTGTCTGAAATGAAAAAGGATTTTGAGACCTGCCTAGGAGCCAAGGTAGGGGCATTGCCCCCAAAGTTACTCTAACTTTGTTTGTTCCTGCAAAATCAACTTTGTGCATTTTCCAGAAGCTGCCTTATGAATCACCTTATGAAGCTCAGCGTTTTGTGTCCTTTAGGGACTAGATGACGCTGTGGGACTGGGTGTTTCCCTAACTATTTTTAACCATAGACAGCAAACTTTAAGAAAAACAAACAAACCTCTACTTGTCTGCCCCTATATGCCCTGTCCCCTTCCTTGTTCCTTTTAAACTGTAAGCTCCTTGAGGCAGGGTCTTGTTTTTAGTCATAATGGCTCAGCACCAGGCATGTTGCTTATGCTCTAAAAATTAATTATTAATAACAGTAATAGAGCAGTGATCCTCAAACTGAAGATCACTAGAGGTAAATTCTGTTTTCGGACAGGTTTCAAATTCCGATCAAACCGAAAAAAATAATTTAAAAAAAAATTCAATCGGAATCCCAGTTGAAATAACAAGCAACTGTTCCATGAAATTCAGAATTCATGAAAACGGAACAGTTATTCCGAACCAGCCATCCTAGTCACAGATCACGTTGATACCTAGAACTGCTTCTCTCACACATGTAAAATATGCAAGCAGTGACTATTCTTGGTATTTGTAACTCCACACTGTTCCCAGGAAAAGATAGCACATACAAAGGACTTCAACTGTGCGCATCAAGAAACCCAGGTTGCAGTGAACCTATGTGAATTCCTTTTGCTTCGCTTTCCAAAACCAACTAAACCAATTTGCCATCTCAGCCAATTTTTGTATATTGATATGTAATATGAACAGCCTGGGTTTTCCCTTGTTTTGTTTTGGCTTTTTTTCTCCCTATCTAGAGAGACCATTGAATTGTCTTTGTATGAAATAATGATCGTTACGGCCAGAATCCTGTACCCAGCCTGGGCAGCTCTATGTTGTGGGAACGAGGTGGTTGCCTGTTTCCCATTGTGCACTAACAGAGATGCTTGTCTGGACTCCATGATATACATGAGTTGGCTGGCCCAAGGAGTTTTCCCATCTCCATTGGGAAGAACTTCATCCATCCCAATGCATGAGGGTCCTCCTCACCCAGAGAGGCCATGATAGGATCAATCAAACAAACACTGGGTATTACCAGACACAATGATAAATCCGTGCAAATCCGTCCTGTGTTGAAGTTGATGGCATCATCCTGGTTGCCTAACTGCATGAATAGATATTTATGCCACTGCATGTGTGCAGATATCTGATCGTTTCCTTCCACCTGTTGTTTCCTGGTGGGGAGAAGAAGCCAGCTTCAGGCTGGCAAAGGGCCAGAATAGGTACTGCTGGGACTGTGTGGACAAAGATACATTTCAAAGAGAAACCAACTGTGAAATTGCCCTCCCATCTCAGCCAGTCGCTTCATCCCCCTGTTTGTTGTTAATTCTTCCATCCTGCCACCCCCTGTTCACCAGAAACACCATGGAAAGGTGAAAGCACTAAACTGGCCCTTCATGAAAAAACCCTGTCCCAATGGTCCTTGAATGACCAAAAACTGGTAGTGAGGCAGTGTATATCTCTCTAAATGCAAGAACGACTAAGTACTAGTGGCAGCTACTTGTTGTCCATCCTTGGGGATTTTTCAGATCCCAAACTGCGTTAAGCTTGAGTTTGCATAAACGGATGTATAACCCCCCAAAGCCAGTCATTAATAGTACATGTGGTAACACCCACCATTCATTTCATTTTCCTTGAAAAATATGGCTTTTTAAATAGCTACAGCCTATCTCATTTTCCCAGTTAAACCTCTCTGCTAATCTTGTTTCTCTTGTCTTGCTTGTTCAATTTCACAGCAAGGATTTAAAGGGTTCCAAATTGCCCCGGAACATCACAGCAACCATGTAAAGTTTGTTTACAATGAGCGTGAGTTTGAACTTGGCCACGGTTCAATAGTAATCGCAGCCATTACCAGCTGCACCAATACCAGCAATCCCTCCGTCATGTTAGGAGCCGGTAAGTGCATCTGATTATTTTACATGCTACTAGGGCTTAAGTAGGGTTTTAGTTATGGTTCTATATCATAAAAGGGAAATTAGGCTGAATTAATCTCAAACATATAAATGGGCACAACCCAAAGATAACAGAGCTTGCAGCCCCTTCTGCATTTTGGTCTGGGAAGCAAATTTATTTAATTTTATTTATTTATTTATTTATATTATAACCTGCCCTTCCTCAAAGGCTCGGGGCAGATACATAGATAGATAGATATCGCCAAACTATTTATAAAATCTCATTTAAAAAACACATCCCAGACCCTATCCCCACCTGCTGAATTCCTGGCCAAATAAATCCTATATTGCCTCTGAAATGCACTTGGGCTATGGCATCATGTAGTAAACAATCCTGGTAGTGGTGCTCGGCTAGATACATGGAAATTGGCTGCTAATCACACTGACAAATCTTCGGCGTGAGTCTAATGTCAGTTTATTTATTGCCTGACTTTTATCCCCTGACTGTTTGATGTGTTGGGCATGCGTGGGTGGTGGTAAATTAATTTGCATCAACAGTAGCATAGATGAGGGAGTGGAGTAACTCCTGCTAACTGACTGGATGTCATGATATAAGTAGAGCTGGCTGGAAAATTGCAATTGCCGTTCGCTGGATTTTATTTTTAACAATTGCTTTATTAACCAGTCCAAGAATCCAACTTGTCTAGTCATCAATGCTTAGCATGTAGAAGCAAATCCAATCCACCGCTGTACAAATATAGACAGCTCTTTATCTTCTACCAAGAATATTCATAGATCAAGACATTTTCCATAGAAGAGAATCCAACTTCCTTTTTTCTTTTCTTTTTTGTCCTTTCCTCTCTATCTACAACCTTCTCTTATTAGATTTTATTTTAAATCCAGCAGTTGTCTCCTAAACTACTTGAATTTTTTTGTGGGGGGTTGATAAAAAATATAAAACCCAAAATAAATATAAAAATCAGTTTTCCAAATGTTCCTTTAACTGCAATTTTCAGTGTCTGGTTAATTGGGGAAAATTGAACATTTAATTTTAAAATGGTTTTTTTCCTCCACAAGAAACCTTTCTCCTCCCCTTCCCCCTGAAAAAAAAAAAGCCACCTCTTCTTGAATCTGGCTTTTCAATGAAAAATGCCACCCGCCTCTCAGTAGATTGCAGTCCTGCTGTCATTGAAGCGAGCAATAGTTTCAGCACTGATTTCGTGTTTGGATATTGTGTAAGGCCATGTAGTGTAAGCGATCCCAGGAGCAGCAGTCTCTACAATTGGGATGGCTTTGTCTCTGAGGTTCCTGGTAACAATAATGCAGTTTTTCAGTGTGCCTTTGACAGTTCTGTCTGGCAGACGTAAGCCCATTGATGCAGTTAGGAAAAGGGGAGGAACATAGTGCCAAAGAAATAAATATTGAAAAGATAAAAAAAATTCTCAGTAACCATCTGTTTGCCCCATTTTTGGGGGGTGGTTCACGGTACTGTAGCACTTTCTTATTTATCTAGCACTTTCCGTGTTAAAACTGCTTTACAGTCCTTATCTAGCTTGCGCTCAGGGCTGCCCTGTGAAACAGGTCCTTATTATTCCCATTTTACAGAGCCCAAGAGACAGTAACTTGCCCGAGGTTACCCAGTGAGTGCTTGGCTAACGTTAGATTTGAACTCTGGTCTCGCAGAGCCATGTCCAACACCTTATCCGCTAGGCTATGCCGTAGGTGACCTGGATGATGTGGCAGTGTTGGCAAGAGGTGATGGGTTCCTCTGGTGCACAGCCTGGGGTGTGACTCAGTGATGAAATCAGATTACTAGTCAGCGATGCAGACTGTATTGACCTCCATCCAGGGGCGCACTGGTTACACTGTGGAGCATCAAGTTTGGCCAGTAGCAAAGAGGCGGTTTTAACCATACAAATGATATACCTTTATTTAGTTACATAAAATGCATATATCCAATCACTAACATAAACTTTATCAAATCTAACCTGATTGGTTCATTGGTTACATAACATAATCATTCAACAATTGATTGGCTCATTACATTTTAATACATAAATTCAACTTAATACATATTTGTCAGTTACTATGGTTTCCTTCAAAACACAGTCCGCTGTCTGTCTCACTTTGGCAACATCACCCATCTACTCTGCCCAGCAAGTACCCCTCTAGCCAGTTTAAATCAGCTCTGATAAATCCCCTTCTTATCTGAAGGCTGAGTCCATCTTACCTGGCACCGCCCATGTTACCTGGCACCATCCATCCCAACTACCTTGCCCTGCCCTCTCACGAATGCACCTTAATTGCATCTGGCACCCTTACAGAACTTCTCTAGCTTGGTACCTTGCACATTCCAAAGCTGACATCCCAGCACCACTTGACTCTTGCTTCACTCTGCCAATTAATATGGATATAAAATCCAGGCTAACTTCCTACTTGACCATACTAGACTGCGTATTGGGTGTGTATTACCATTGTGTACATTTTTGCTATGTGGTATAACAGTGTAACATGCAAATACTATTAGACTATGTCCTATATCTCTAAGCAGTTCACGTCTGACAGGCTATGCTGGCTCTATATTCTCTGATAGTCATAGGCAGCAGGCGTGCCTGCAAATGTGCCATCAGTTTCTCCTTCACCAGATTTGGAGATGGTGCTGTAGGTGAAGAGGACTGTGCTGCTCCCCACTAAACCACTCCTGGCTGCAGTAGCAGCACTGCTGTCCCTAATTCCCCAGCACCAGCTTGAACCCTGGCTGGTTTGCAATGCAAGTGATATGGGGAGGTAATTTATTGTTGCGGGTGATGGAGGGGGGAGAGACTGTTATTTGTTTCCATGCAGCAATATCTGCTTCTACAGTACTGCTGAATGTATTGCTTTCCATTCAGCTGCTGCTTTAGTTTCCTGTTTCTCTCCTCTACGTTGTCTGTCCTTAGACCAAATTCTGGCTGGTAGTTGCACTCCAGAAAACTGGCCAATGAAGTGTGAAGAGTGCTATCATTTTGCCTTGGTTGGGCTGTCCTCTGGAAGCTTCTCTATGATTGAAGCTCAGGAGGGGTGTTCAAGGTTAGAACTAGAGGTGGGGGAAAGTGGGTGTGATCTGTGTATTTGAGCACTGACCTTGCTTGACCTAGCAGTGGGCCCTGTGCTTTTCTCCCTCCCTCCCCAAAAGCACACCCAGGGTGTCTTTAGACATAACGCTGTTCAGTGTTCTGTAACACAGCGTCCTACCGTTACAGTGTTTAGACATACCGTAAACACAGTGTTCACCCCAAACACTGGAAGTGAACAACTGCCAGGTCTTGACAGTTTAATCAGTGTTTGGGGTGAACGCTGTGTTGATGGTATGTCTAAACATTGTAGCAGTAGGACACTGTGTTACAGAACACTGAACAGCATTATGTCTAAAGACACCCCCAGTGACTCTTCTCTGGATCCTGAGCAGAATTACATGTGTTTAGAGGAAAGGGACATTTCTACAGGGCTGACTAGAAAACAAATGGTTGACCATGTTACTTTGGCATTTGGTACATTATACAAGTGATAGCTTTTGTTTTCTTTTCTGCACTATTGTTTGCTTGTCTTGTAAAGTGCTCTACCCTGCATACAGATGTGCAATCAAAGTAAAGCCAGACCTCAAAACTTCATCTTTTTAAAATCTAGGTATCTAATCTAGGTGCCTAAAGTTAGTAACTTCTAAATCCTTATTTTGCATAAAATATATGGTGCCTGCAACCCCCATTGACCTCAGTGGATAATCTGGGTATTGAGCATCTCTGAAAATCTGGCTGTGTGTGTTACAGGTAAAGGGTGAAAGGCAGAAATGTATATGATGTCTAGACACTCTATGGGAATGCCTAGGTAAAGTGTAGGGTTATATAATTCTACGCATAAGGACGTAAGTGCCATACCTGGTCAGACCAATGGTCCATCGAGCCCAGCATCCTGTCTCTGACATCGGCCATTCTCAGTGACTTGGGAGAAGTACTCAATAGGTCATAATGGAGTGATCCATTCCCTGCTGCTCACTCCAAGCCCCTGATAGTAGGAGGTTAAGTCCCACAACCTACTTGGCTAAGAGTTGCCCATTGCCAGTCAAGTACACTATGCACTACATAGGCATGGTGCAATCTTCACAAGTAGGAACTTTTAACTATGTATTTTTGTCATTTTTATACTACCTAGGCATTCTGGGGAATACTTTTCTGCCGTATACATAAGTAATATCTTTAGGGTTCCTATCTTTAAACATTGGCTTTCAGGATTATATTGAAATGACTAAGTGGACTTTTGTCTTCATCTCCCTCAGAAACAAACTAACTTTTAGTGGCAGTCTCATCAGAAAAGCCAAAACTTCTGAACAAGTCTACTGACCCCAGTGGTGCTCTCTCCAAGACAGGGCTGAGACATTGGTTGTAAACAGACAGATGTGGAGGCTGCCTGCCCCTGGAGCTGCTATGGGGGTGCACCTCCCATGCTGGCCCGCTTCCAGCCCCACCTGGGTCTGCTTAAGATGGACCTGGTGATTTCCCTGGCCTGCGGTCTGCCTGTGCAGCATCCCCTCTCACCATAGAGTTGTGGGTGATCACCTGACACTCTAGGCTGGCATCCAGTACTTTATGGTGCTGTTGGGGGCAACGGTTGGCTGGGTGCAGAGCTGAAGCGTTGGTCCACCCAGCAGACAGACGGCTCCGCTGCAGGCCAGTGCTCCGGGTTTGGCCAGCCTGCTCCGTCAGCGGTGCTCCGGGATGTTCCAGAGTGTGTCTGGTGGGGCGTGGGGCACTTTTATACGACTGACCAACCCGGGGGTGAAGCGGGCTGGCGCAGGCAGAAGCAGGGCTGCTGTCTGCCTAAAAACACCCATTGTTTTTGGGTAGGTTGATGCAGCTTGTTGTGTGACTAGGTGGAGAACTCCAGAGCTGCCAAACTGTACTTCGATGAGTGTACTTCCAATGAACATGCTAATTGGAAAACTATTTTGTATGTGTATGTCAGATTTTCTGGTAACATCATCGCTCATTTTAATGTCAGTGCCGCTGTACTGACTGCCAGCTGTTAATTCAATGCTGCATCACGAAACTGGCATGTATAGAATGTTATATATGTCTCCTCTTCACTCCACCATTTGTTTAATGTCTGCTGTTATTTAATTAATTAATTAATTAATTAATTAATTAATTTTATTTATTTATTTATTTATTTCTATAGTGCCAGCAAAGTGCCTGGCACTGAACAATCATGAATTAGAAGCAGGCCCCTACCCTGAAGGGCTTACAATCTAGAATGGACAAGGGAGAGGGGAACATGGGAAGAGACAGGGAGACAGTCAAGACATAGTTGCAGGTGCAATTACTTAGCTGTAATTACAGGGAAGGAAGAGATCCTTACGGGTCAGAGAATCAGTGAGCAGTATGTTGGGATGAGAAGCTAGGGAAAGCCTAACAGAAAAGGTAGGATTTTGGAGGGAAACTAGAGTGCAGGAGAGAGGTAGCAGAGTGCATGTGTCTGGGAAGGTATTCTGGTCACAGGGGGCAGCATATGACAAGGGGCAAAGACAATTTAGGAAGCAGGAGACTCCCGGGAAGGTGAGGGTTGTAGCAGAGGAGGAACTAAGTTCCCAGGTGGTTACATAGTGGGGAATAAAGGGTGAAAACAGACATGACGCTAATCACCCTTTAACCACCCTTGGTGGCTATTTATGCATGTTGCAGGGCTGTATTGGTGCCCTACGTAGCCCTGAAACATGCATAAATAACCACCAAGGGTGGTTAAAGGGTGGTTAGCGTCATGTCTGTTTTCACCCTTACATTCACAAATGCAAATTTTTATTTTTTGGCTGCGTTTGTGAATTCATGGAGCTAATTTCTGGTCTTTTGCTCAGCATTATGTAGCCAGTTTATGTAGATGTGATTGGTCAGCATGACCACTCTCTTCGATTGGCTTAGATCAAAAGGACCACAAAGGAAATTAGGCAAGATCAAAACTCTCCTTGAGGGTATCACCCAGTCCCAGTATCAATTCAGTCCTTGATGGGGGCGTTTTTAAAGGAAAAGAATAATCAGATTTGACTTGCGAATATGCACAGCCCTGTCACTTCGGCTCTCCCAAGTCGGTGCTTTTCTAAGCTGGTACCTAATGCTGGAATCAGAATCTTGTTGTTTAAAATGGCTTTTTGGCTGTTGCCATGATTGATTATGAATGTCCTTTTTGCATTTTGCAGGCTTGCTTGCTAAGAAAGCTGTTGAAGCTGGCCTGACTGTGAAGCCTTACATTAAAACTAGCCTGTCCCCAGGAAGTGGTGTAGTCACTTACTATTTGAGGGAGAGCGGAGTTATGCCTTACCTTACTCAACTAGGGTAAGAGGGGGGTATTTTCATTTAACTCTCTCGGGTTCACTGGTATCTATTTCCTGTAACTGTTTGACATTGGGGACGGTTCCATCGCATACATTCACAGCAAGTGAACAAAACTCACAGTGGTGTAACTAAACCCATATGGCCAGATCATTGCTGGTACAATCTGGTATAGCTCCATTTCCCCAGCAGAGAGTCTTTTTTGTTGTTGTTGTTGTCAAAGAGAACCCCCAAACACAAATTGCTTGAAAGTGTATGGTTATCCCACTAGGGCATGTAAGTTAGTAGTACAGATCCATGCACAATTAAAAAGCTGTGCACAGTCTCTCTCTATACAAGTCTGGTGTTAGGCAAAGTGGTAATATATTCTCTGTGTTCCCACCCCTCAAACTTGGAGTTTCCACTGTGTGTGTGTGGTGGAGGTGGGAAGGGGGGAGCCGGAAAGAGAGCACATCTAGTTCTCTGCTGCAGAACTGAGACCAGTCTCCCAACCCACGGTGCAAGTACTGAGCTAGCTAGCTGGGGTTTTAGGGAGTGCTTCCTAGCACAACAGCTGTTCAGAGGGGAATCGGGAACGTTCCCACCGTGCAGCCTTCTAGGCCTCAAAACCTTTTTTCCCTCAGCTTCCACCTACCTTGCTTAGTGCTGAAGCCAGGTCTGGTTAAATGTTTTCTCCTTTAATAACATCAAAAATAGAAAACTACCCAAGTAATTAATGGGCATTTTTACACACACCTTAAAGTGCTGGTCTTTCAGTGTTCTGGGTTTACAAGTCCACAAGTAAGTTCCAGATGCATTCTTCACACACACACTGCCCTGAGGCAGTTCCTGGATGCATTCTTCACACAAACGCTGACCTGAGGCAGCCTAAAGTAGCCGCAGCTGTAGATGTGACAGGCTGTCATGGAAACCAAGTGACCACAGCTGCCTGGAGCAAAGGAGTTTACTAGGAGAACTTTTTACACACAAAAGGTCTGGGAGAATTTCTATGCAGAAGTTCAAAGAGCCAGATGTTTAAGATCTGGTTGAGTGATTTAGACACACAGAAAATTCAGGATGTAACAGCAAACATGCAGGAGAAATGTATGTGTAAAAACACCCATTGTTCTAGGATAGAAACATATGGGCATGTATCTCCTCACCAGAGGAGGAGCTCCATTGCTGGAGTGTGTGCGCTTAAGGCTTCGTCACAGAAGCAGAGAAGAAAGAGGTGGTTAACTAGGTGTGGCGGCCGGTGACCTGCCTTAAGCCAAACAGAACCGAACTGATCGTGTCAGGCCAAGGCCGGGTCAGGTCAGGCGCACTTTCTGCACAACCTTTTGGGCTGGGCCAGGCTTCCTACTTATGTGAGGCCCTGTTCCATACAAAGCACTGTGATGTCACAGGGCTCTGTCGGGGTCTAAGCATATTGGAAAGGGCCATAGGGACCCCTTGGCTGTGCCCCTTTTCTGATGTGACCCTGCTTCTTTTGAAGTACCATGATGTCAGTGCTCCATGAGAGGACAGAGTGACCCCAATACATCAAACTCAGCAGAACCCAGCTGCATCAGGCCAAAGGAGGGGTCTAAACAATAATAACAACCCCCAGCCCTGCATCTGTTAACAGCCTCCACACGAGAATACCCACACTTATTAAAATGGTGACTAGCCTCTCCTTTACCTTGTTAGAGCCCTCCCAGTTGTGTAAACAAAAGTGAGGGTGTTGCAAAGTTAGAGGTTATTGCCCCGAATTGGGATTTGTGTGGACAACCCTATGGAGATGAGATTGATGTAAATTTTCTGATCATCTCATTTTTCATTCTCTCTGCAGTTTTGATGTGGTTGGTTATGGGTGTATGACCTGCATTGGTAACAGTGGACCCCTCCCCGATTCTGTGGTTGAAGCCATTACTCAGGTATGCAGCCATTGTTAAATCCCCTGAAACATGTACGTCTGGAAGACTTATTCCAAGTGGTCAAAACATTGGGCGTTTTCATATGGGTGCGGGGAAGAGGGGGTGTGGGGGCGGTGCATGGGGGATAGTTACAGGGGCGCACACCCATCTTCACCCACCTCCACCGATGGCCACGCACGGAGCAACTGCTGTTTTTGCCAGTTGCTCCATATGTGGGGGATGGGTGGAGATGGGTGTTGTATGGGAGCGCACCCCCCCTACCCACCCACCAGCCACGGTGTTTACACAGAACTCCCCCACGCATGTCCATGCAGGCACCCGCATGTGCATTGTATGAGGGTGTCTCGTGTAAAAAGGGCCATTCTTAGATGAGAAGCCAAAGGATTTATTTATTTATTTATTTATTCATTCAAATATATTTAGATTGTAAGCCACAGGCAGGGACCGCGTCCATTTCTATGTTCTGTACAGCGCCAAGTACATGACTGGCGCTAGATAAATGTTTATAATAATAATAATAATACCCCACTCCCCTTCTCCTAAGACACAGGAGGGATTACAACACATTAAAAAACTAAATTAAAAATCTCTTACAAACCCCAATCTCCAAAGGCCCTCCACCTATGCTTGCCTAGCAAATGTTTGGTCAAAAGGAAGGTCTTACATTGCTTCCAGGATATGCTCAGGCTCTGACGGACCTCCAAGGGAAAGGAGTTCCACAACACTGGGGCAGCCATCGAGAACACTGCTCTATACATCCTCGTTGTATGAACCTGACTGGCAGGTGGTACATAGAAGAGGGAGACAGTGTACCTAGAAGGGGGAGGCAGTGACGCTTTGGCCAAAGATAGAGAATTCTGCATCCAGCAAGCAAAGCATAAAGCAGCAGGGACAGCAGTACTGTCTTCTGAAATCGTCATGTGCAGAAATGGCAAGGGCCAGCAATCTGAGCAACATGCTCTCTACTAAGCAGCGGAAGAGACAGAGCTTTCTAGACTCAAGAGGCAACCAGTGGCAGAGTATGTGTGAAGGTCTGTCTTCCTCACTGAAGATCCTGTTGATGGTTATTTTATAAAAGGCATTCTTGGTGACCTGGAAAATGCCTCCATTGGCAGGAATATTTAATCGAAAATTGCCTTCTGTTCTTTTTACAAAGCAAGAGCGTGTCGAAAAATTGATCCAATTCACCTCTCTTTAATAGTATCTTTTCCTCAGTGAATGTCTGACTGTTGTAGGTCCATATGGTTGGTTATATGATGACAGAGGCCTAAACTTTTTTGTTGTTCCTATTTTTGGAACACCGTAAAAGGATCTGATTTTTAGACCTGCTGCGTAATTGCTTGCTACTACAAGTCAGGCTCCTTTTAACGTTTTGGATATCACAAAACCACTAGTCATCTTTAAAACTGTAAGGTGGGAAATCATCTTGAGAGAGGCTGAGGGCACTCCACTCATGTCTTGGTCACCTTTTCTTTAGAAACCTACATAAAACTCAGAAGCAAGCAGGTGTGATTCCTTGAGAATTACTCGCTCGCCCCAGGCGTGGGGAGTCAATGTGGTCCAGTGGCTAGCGCATGGACCTGCAATGCCTGGGTTCTAGTTCTTGCTCAGTTTTGGGCCTCACTGGGTGACCTTTGGAAATTTGCCTTCTCAGCCTGCTATGATGTCATGATTGAACACTTGGCTACTACAGAAATTGAATGAACAGCTTCCATCAGTCCCACTGTTGTTGCTGTGCTAGACTCCTATGAGGAAAATACTAGGCCCAGCAGTGGCGCTATGAAGCCTTCTACTAGCATGGGTCCTCTCCTACTTGGTACTTGAGCACCCTGTACCTGTAAACAGGTGGGGCAGGACAACAGTGGTGGTGTTGTGACCAAGATAGTGCAGTGAGTCCCTCTGTGGGGGGGGGGTCTCTCCTGGGCCTTCATTGTGATAGGAGGGGATTTCCCACATCCATGAGGTGGTGGTGCCGGGTGAGAGGAAGCAGATCCCAATAAGCTGGGGACCTATTAAAAAAATTACCAATCAAAAAACCTCCGGTTTAAGAAATTAGGTACGGCTCGATTAATAATTCCAAACCCAATCCGGCCTTTGCAGGGGGTGGGGCTGGGGGCAGTATTTCCAAACAAAGCCTTTTACAGAAACAACCATAACCCAAAAAGCATGGAAATTGAAGTTTAAGACTCAAAACACAACCCCTTTCCCTACCCTTCCCCTTTAGCCCGAGCTGCTAACTCACAAAGCACTGTGACCTCACCTTAACTATTGTGCCTTGTTTGGTTTTACGTCATGTTCATGATACCAGATGATTCATTTACTGTTTCACTATATGGTGCTTTAAACGATTTGTGTGGATGCATTTCCTAATTTCAGAAGATGCATTAAGTACATGACTGCTCATTGTAAATGTTGTTTTGTCACTTGGATGTCAGTTGTGCTAAAGATGTTACTCTATTTGGAGTTGTAAGTTGTTTTACTATGTTTTTCCTTTTTAAAAAGGGGGTTATTGAAAAAGTAATACAACCTGTACTTGATCATTACATTCTATTTGCTGGAGAAATTGTGCTGGTTGGACCTGCTTTATCTGTCAGGACTTTTCCAGAAAGATAAAGGTCAAGGTCGAGGCTTGTCTTACAGGACTTTATAAAAAAAAAAAAAAGTCTAGTAAGAAAAGTCAAAACATTTCTTACTTTCTTTCAAGTAACATATGTCAAACGTTTTCATTTGCAATAGGTGCACTAGTTAAGGTGAGGTCACAGTGCTTTGTGAGTTAGTGGTTCAGGCTAAAGGGGAAAGGAGTAGTGTAGGGAAAGGGGGAAAGGGTTGTGTTTTGAGCCTCAATTTCTGTGCTATTTGGGTTATGATTGTTTCTGTAAAAGACTTTGTTTGGAAATACTGTTCACCCCTGTAAAGGTTGGGTTTGCAATTATTAATCGGACCTTAACTAATTTCTTAAACTGAAGGTTTTTTGATTGCTAAACTTCCTTTGTTTTTTCTTCATGCCACGAATTTGTGCTTTTTATGTTTCCATTGTATTCTGTGGTTAGATGTTCAATTTATTTTGTACTGGTTTTTTGGTATAATTCTGCTGCCACATTGAAATGCTGAGCAGTGTAACCCTTATGCCAGTTGGATCATAAGGCAATTTTATACTAATATACATTAAAGGGATTAAAGCCACCCACATCAGGAAACAGGGATGCACTTACACCAATTAAACCGACACAGGTATATAAGGAGTGGGGCAGGGATGAAGTGACCAGTTGGCCTCCCCCATCCATCAGAGAGGCTCCCAATTTCAGTATCTGCAAGGCAGAAGCGTCTCTTCTCTTCAAGTTGGTGAAAAGTCACCTGTTCTCAATCAAGACAGTCCATATTGCAGGCATGCTCAGCACACAAGCCGGCTGGCTCAGTTCTCTGGCACATTGACAAATTGGAATGACTTCTGAGGAGGGCAACAAAGATGGTCAGATATCTGGAAACCAAGTCCTATGGGGAAGGGTTAAAAGAGATGGGTATATTTAACTAGAAAACTAGGAAGACTAAAGGGAGACTAAAGGGAGACATGATAGCAGTCTTCTAATACCTGAACGGCTGTCACACAGAAGATGGCAAAGACTTGTTCTCTGTTGCCCCCAAAGGCAAGACTAGAGATAATGGGCTCAAATTACAAGAAATCAGATTTCAGTTAAACATCCATGCTTTCATCACCTCAAGGCTAGATTACAGCAATGCAGTCAGCCCTTGATGACTGCTGAGGAAGAGGATTGGGGGCAACACTAAAGTTCAATGCTCCATCTGGCTTTAAGGTGCTTCTAAGTAGTTCACTTGTCCATGAATGGTGGGAAGAACAGCGAGGAAAGTTAAATGCCCAAAGCAGCCAGATCTCATTGTTTCCCCCTGGAGTGAGATGTTTCAGTTAAACCCTAGATTTCCTAAGACTGCAGCAGGCTACTCTTCTTATCATGGTGAAACTCTGGCCTTCTACAAAATGACACTTGGCAAAAGCAACATTTTAGACAATAGTTGTAAATATTTAAATATTTTTGCTTCTGTCTCTTGCATCAGCTCCCCTGTGCTTTTAAAAAGCTTTTTCATTCCTTCTGTAACTTCTTAACAAATGCGAGAGGCAACGTAAATCCCAAAATGTATACAACTATTATTATGAAGGTTTTGCCCAAGTTAGAAAGGAATTTGCATTGTCTCTCACTTTTGTTAAGGAGTTGCAGATGGAATGAAAAAGCTTTTTCAAAGCACAGGGGAGTTGATGCAGTAGACAGCAGCAATAGACAGTGTGTAGTGTTTGGAGGTGTGTGTGTGGTGACTGAGTGACTGTGGGTGTGGAGTGACTGAGTGTGAGTGTCAGTGAGGGAAAGTGCGTGTTGGAGTCTGCTCTCGGACTGCTTGGAATTGGTCCCATCCCACCATGCACAAAATGGGTTTCCCCCATCATGTTTCCCATTATGTTCCCCTAAAAGAAGCACAATTGCTTTTAGTGGGGATAAATAAGGATCCTTTGCCTTGTGCTCATCAGCTCCAGATTAATATTGGAAATAGTTTTGCAGTCATTTCCCAGGATGAGCACAAGTATGTCAAATCACAGATTTGAGCCAGAAAGAATGGTGGCAGCAGCATAGAGCGGGGAGCAAACAGGCTAACAGATAGGTAGCCGGCCAGCCATGTGAGGCAGACACAATTGGGCAGTCATTGGACGGTCAAGGGGGCAGGTGGGGGGTGGGGCGTAAGTTCCTTCCCCCCCATCCAGACTGCTGCTGAGAGAATCCCCCTCTGCTTCCTCCCCACCGAGGCTGCTGACCATCATAATGGGTGTTTACACAAGGTGCGCATGTGCCAGATATAGCTCCCCCCCACATTAACTTAAAATGGCAACTTTCAGAAACAATTTAGGTTACTTCCAAAGACCCTTTCTACACAGATAATCAGTAACAATCCATAGGCCAAAAACTCTAATTTTCTACCGCAGCCCATTTCAAAAACTGCTCCAAGAAAAAACAGCACCAAAAAAAAAAAAAGGTTGCCTCCCAGTGGCAAAGCGGTCGAAAATTCCAGTGTTAAAGATAGGCAGCAAATGACGAAAATGCCATCTTGACTTAACAAATAGAGTCCACTCTTGCAAACTCTATAATACTTTGGTGGCCAAGAGAGTTTGGGTCTGCCACTTGCTTCCTGATCCTATCTCCTACACTTATACTATCTTGAATAGGTGGTAAGTGAAAAAGCTGGGTGTCTGCTATAATCTCCCTATAGGGATAAGCTTAAACATATCTTCATTTCCGTGGGATGGTTAACATATTTTCAGTGGACACTCAGCATTTGAATAGCAAGGTACTGCAGTTCAGAACTGGTGGATCAACTTTTTCTAGTTACCTACTTTTCCCACCTACCTTTTCCCGCTACCTAAGAGCATAGGTAAAATGAACAATTACCACACTGTTTCTGGATCAGGAGAGCTGGTTTCCTGCTTCTTCTGTGGAAAAGAAGGTCTTTGCAAGCAGCTGAGGGCTTGATCTCAAGGACAATTGTGCATTTGAAAATGCACTGCTGTTGTTCCATGATTCAGAAGCTCACTTTGTGTCACCTTTTACAATCATGAAATTGAACTAGTTTCACCAGTGCTTTCTTCACTGCAATGAACAATGCAATGCAACCTCTCCAGTGCAAATATTCATTCATTATTACAATGTCTTTCATTAGCATTATGAGATGTGGGAAGGAGGATCAATGTCAGGATTGGGTGGGAGGGAAGAAGGTTCTGCCAAAATAAAATTTGGATACTGATTGCTATAACAATAATGTGAAGCCTCCTGTGTGAAGGCTTCAGTGTCTGTTTATTAAAGATGGTTAATCTGAGTCTCATCTAGTGTAAGGGAATAGAAGTCGTTTTCATCCAATATTTGGGTTTGTTATTCAGCTGAAATCGTTATGTTGAAAATAGCAAGGTCTGAAGTCATGTCTCCCCTCAGGCACATCCCTGGGGGAATTCAAGCACTCAGACTAACATTTAACACCTAAATTGGAGGTTCCCATACTCAAGTGAGGTCACTCCATCTGTTAGTGGAGTCTTGATCTGGCTGATATTGTATAGATATTTACCAACAAAAAACCTCCAGTTTAAGTGAATAGTTAAGGCTTGCAAATATTTTCAAACAAAAAACTTCCCATCCAAGACATTTTTATGCCATATAAAAAAGTACGCATAAATCCTTTCAGCACTCACCTTAACTAATGCATCATGTGAGCAGTGGTGTTTGTTAAATAGCAAACTGGCTGCAATCCAAAAAGATGTATGTGATCAAGAAGGCATAAAAGTCCTCTGTCTGCATCATTCAGCTATGGAATGACAGGTAATTCCAAACATGTAGAAAAATATGGTATTATATGAAAATAGCACTGAAATATCCATCCGATATTGCAGAAACAAGAACATGTCAAAATACATTTTCATACTTTTCATACCTGACAAATATTGTCATCCTCCTTTCTTGCCCTTTTTTGTGCACAACAAAACAATAGCATTGTGCTGGTTTGTTCGGCATTTGAATTTACATGATGCACTAGTTAAGGCGAGTGCTGAAAGGATTTATGCACATTTTCACATGACGTAAAATGTTCATATTAGTGTACCTGGTGTGATAGTTGTCTTGTGAGCCTTAATCTCCAATTTCTATGATTTTGGGTTCAATTTTTCTATTTTGTTTTGCTGGAGGTGTTTGTTTTTTGTCTTTAGTTTTTTGTTGGATGATAGGTTTGGGGTGTTGTATTTCTCATGAACAGGGTTTTTTTGGTTTTTTGAATTGCTTTGTGTCTCAAGTTTTTTGTTTGGTTGGAGGTTTTTGGTTTGGAAATGTTCTTGGATGAGAGGTTTTTGGTTTGAAAATATTCACAAGCCTTTAACAATTCACTTAAACCAGAGGTTTTTTGTTGGTAAATTTGCTTGGTTTTTGCTTAGCAAATGTTTTCATGTAGTTTTTTTGTTTGTTTTTGGATTATATAGTTTATCACTTGTCATGTACCTTGGTTTTTTTCTTTGGTTCTTGCTGATGGTTTTTTGAGGAGTGTACATAAAACTCAGACACTTCGGTTTGCTTCGTTGGTATTTTTTATTTAATAAGAGAAGGCTCATCATTTGCTCTTCAGAAGAAGACAAAAAGACCCCTAATATTTTTTTTAAAACCAACACTTTACATAAGGCAAAAAGGATTTAGTAGGAAAAAATATTTTCCTGACTCCATTTCTGGAAATTATATATTTGGCATTCAAAGAAGAATGTGTATCCCTGAAGTGCAGCGTTTTTTGTTTTGTTTTTAGTGTTCGGTTAATTTAGTTACTCCTATGTTTGAGGAAAAAAACATAGTTATAAATATTAGGCACACAAGGACATATTTATACTCAGATATGTTATCTTCCATGTGGCTGTTAAGGCCAGGCAGCAAGTTTTCTCCTATTGGCTAAAACTTAGGACCCTTTCCTCAAACCAAATTCCTAAGAGGATATTGCTGGAAACAGAAGGGAAATCAAGAGGGAGAAACCCCTGGGTCCAAGAAATAAGACTGGAACTGATGAAAATTAGCCTTGGGTATATTGGGGAATTCTCTGATCGTATTCCAATCCCGGGTGATAAGGAGCAGATCTTAATCCATTTGAAGGACATTGCCTTTCAGGAGGACAAAGCCAGGGTGGCCGGACTAACATATATGCCCCTAAACCAATTCAGATTTGCACCGACAATGCCATCCCTTTACCTTCAGATCCCTCAACACCATCTAAGAGTAGTAATAACACGCATGAAATTTTCTCAGTTGGAGTCCAGTGTACAGGAGGGTCGTTGGCATAGAATTCCCTTAGTGCAAAGGTTATGTCCATGTCTCCAGAAGAAGGTGGAGGATTTCCTGCATCTTTTGTGGGAATGCCCCCTGTATACTGCTGAAAGAACAAAGTGGTTGAGCCCGTGGGTGAAAGGGGATGAATCGTCTTCACACAAGAGGACGGCTCACCTCTTTTTGGAGTTGACAGCGAAGTCTGTATATTATCTTGCAAAGTTTCTGTGTGCAGCTCAGGCAAAAAGGAAAATCCAGGCTAATAAGAAATAGTTAGAGCTTTCTAAAACCTGGAGACTTTAGTTAATTTGGTAAAAACTTATTTACAATACAGTATACTATGTCTGTTGAGATTGGAGAGATTAGTTTAGTTTTTGCTATCAAAGATGGGATAAGTCACGTTACGACGTAGGAATTTTTATAAGGGAGCTTATGTATGCTGAGGACTAAAGTTGATGTTTAGAGTAACTTAAGTTGTATGTTGTATGTATACGGGAATTTGTTTGGTAAATGTCTTCACACACTCATTCTGATTGAAGACGTACGTCTTTGTCAAGTTGTATTATTAAGAAAGATGTATTTTTCTTTTTTTCTAAGTCTCTTATGTTTATGAGACTGTAGTATTTTTATGTGAAATTTGACCTATATGGTCGTAAATAAATATTTATCTATCTATGTTATCTTCCAAAACATACATTAATTGGCTGCTGAACCAGGGAGCTGGTAAAGAGGGAGAGCCTGGGGCTTTTTTTGCATGCCAGTGATCCCAGCCATCCACCCGAGTGTAACAAAATCTCTGGGGTGTCCAAGACAATGAATAATATTTAGCAGTGTCTAGCGGCTGCACAGGTCTCAGAGGAACCGGGGAGCTTTGGGGCTCTCATTTCAACTTGAGAACGGTGCCTGGATCAGAGGAGAGAAAGGGCGGGAAAGCCCTGGCTTTGTCATCACCCTCTGCTGAGCTAAGCATCAGCAGGACAGATCCTGGGGAAGTCACCCAACACCCGCTTGTATCCTGCGAGCTGGGGGCCAGGGAACTGCTTCCCAGTGGACAGTGAAAGCATCTGGCTGCTGCCTTCCTGGCAACACGGGAGGGGGAGGATTTTGCTGGGGGGTGGGCTGGATTGGGACACTGTTCTCTGCTGCACCTCGGGGTCTATTTCACTCCCCAGCAGCAGCCTGCTACTCTTGTTTATTTTGCTTCCCAGCTGCCACGGCCCCTCAGGATTTGTTTCAATCCTTGCCAGGTTATTTGCTGGGCCAGAGTGAAATGATAGCTTCCCAATTTTATGCTCTGGAAGCAAGTGAAAACCGGCTCTGCCATTTGTCAGTTTCAAAGGCTGTTTCTGGCCACCAGAGCAAGCACTGCACGTATGACATCAGACAAGCAAACAACCAATCAGGAGGCACTTGGTGCCAAACAACCAATCAGGAATCATTTCTGCCTAACCCAGAGGAAAAGTCTATGTTCCACCCATAGAACACCCAGAGAAAAATCACTCAACGTTCCTCCCATAGACTATAATGTATCTTTCACTAACCCCCACCAAACACCAACCCACAAATTATCCTTAAACAAACAAAAGCAGACATAGGACCACAGAGTTGAATTTTCTAACATGATTCCAAACAGAACAAACTCAAGAATAGACCAGAAACCCAGCCAATATAAAAGTTGCCAAAATGCAGAAAAATGAACTTTTCCCACCTCAAACAAACTGCTATAACTTCTGTTTTACCACCGATTTCAACAAAACATACACAGTCCCAATACGTTACCCAGGGGATACACCATGCAAAAAGCCAAGATGAAGGCACAAAACATGACGAAATCACACCCCTTAGAATGTTCAGGGCTTATAACTTTTTTTTTTTTTTTAATTTTTAAAAATTGTTTTATATTATATTATATACCTGTGCTTCTCAAGCATCCAGGCCATGTGCTACTGTTTTGTCTCCCCATATGCTCCCCTGCTGCTTACTCAAGTAAACTCCTCTTTGTCACTCACTCTTCTAAGCCAGCAATTCTCAAATTTGCTTGAACCGTGGCCCCCCACTTCTGCTTGTTTGTGGCAGTTGAGACCTTGTCACCCACCACACTCATACATGTATCTTGCTCCCTCTTTTCCTCTCCTTCTCCTCTGTCCTACCCTCCTGTTGCTTCCTCTCCCCCACCCCTTGCCTTTCTCCATCTTGTCACCCCGTTATTTTGGAGATTTCCCCCTAGCTTAATTAGCATGGAGCTAAATGTTTGCCAGCTGGGATCCTTCTCACGCCCTCCTAGAATACTTTCTATGTCCCCCCCTCAGGGGCTCCCCCTCCCCCAATGCTTTTAAGCAATGTAGCTATGGTCAGATAGTTGTTGTTGACCCCACTTATAGTAGATATAAATATTTGCAGTGAATTCTACATCTAGCAAATTGGCCAGCTTTGACTGAGATTCAACGAGACCAATATTTGGTTCCACTTCACCAGGTATCCACTTTAGATAAATTGGTTTGGCCATTTCAGCACAATTGCACAATAGCTGATACAAAATAACAAATGTTGAAATGGCCAAGATAGTGGATATACCAAAATGAACTAACCAAATAAGCAGGTATGCAAATATCTGTCTTGGTTGCGAATATCATTCAGTTAACTATCAAGAAATGCAAATAATATCTGCCAATACAAAATCTACTATTCAGTTTAGCCCTTCCTCTGCCTGACATCTTGGATGTAGCCACGTTTCTGTGTTATGGGTAACGACTGCCGTATCTCTCTCTTTTTCTCTCTAGAATGCTTTCGGATAGGGCTTAAATGAATATTTACAAAGAATCCCAAATTCAGTGAGTGAATATGGTGTATTCATACCCAAGTAAATCTCAAGTGGTATTGGTTTCCTGCTTTGTTTGTAGTTCTGAATATTCATTTCTGTTACTTTGTTTATTTGGTTCTTGTGCTACATAGGATCTCTGAAGTGAACAAAGTAGCCAATAGACAACTAACTGAAGTACCAAATAACCTAATAAAACATGTATAAAGTCACATTCATTTCCACCTTTTGAAACCTTTGAGAAATGAGAACACCGTATGAATGTAATTGATTATGCTTGTTTTCTGTCTCTTGATCTGTTTGAATCCAGAAGGCCCTCAAGTTTTTACTGTTATACTTACCTGTCTCTAACGCTCTTTCGCAGGGAGACCTTGTAGCTGTGGGCGTGTTGTCTGGAAATAGAAATTTTGAAGGCCGTGTCCACCCCAACACTCGTGCCAACTACTTAGCCTCCCCACCACTAGTAATAGCGTACGCTATAGCAGGGACCGTAAGGATTGACTTTTAGAAAGAGCCTCTGGGTAAGATGCTGCTTGGAAAGTTTTTGCCATTAAATAATTAAATTCTTATGATATTGAATAATGTCAGGAACAGAGAGCATCCATGGATTGCTGGAGAGTTGGATGAGGTGCATGAAGGTGCTAGATGATAGCAGCTGTTGAATGCATGATTGGGTAGGGAGTGTGAAGCAAAGTGAGAGGAGTTTAAAGAACACCATGTGTGACCATTGGGGCTCCTGCCATAAATTTTTCTTGCCCCAAGACCCATCTGCACCCCACTCGCCCAGGTACGAGCCAGACACATTGAAATGGACTCAGTCAGAATTATGGGTGTGTAAACATAGGTAAATATTTTATAGCAGATGTTTGTCCCTTGTTGAATATTTGTGTGCAATTTCTCACAGGAATAAATGTGGAAGGGAAAAAGATTTTTCTCAAAGACATCTGGCCAATGAGAGATGAGATCCAGGCTGTTGAACATCAATTTGTCATCCCAGGAATGTTCAAGGAGGTCTACCAGAAAATAGAGGTGAGGCAACACATAGTGTTACACATTGCTTGATTATATGCTGTAAGGTGGAAACAGATGCAACATTACTCACCCCTAGAGTTTTTTGCATGTGTGTTCATGTACAAAAAATCCTGGGGGTGGATAATCCGTTAGATGTCTCAGCTTGGTGGAATTGGTGGTTGGAAACTGTGGTGAAAAGCAAACCACTCCACGCTCCAGCCTCTGGTGGAGGAACCACTTCTCCTGCCTCTTCTCTCCCCCCCTTTCTCAAACACTTCCTGGGCTTCCCAAGTGGGAGCCCAGGAAGCAGCTGGGAAAGGAAGGGGGTTCCCCTTCTCCATCTTTGACACTTGTATTGTCACCAGAATCACAGTGCAAGTGAATTGACCTGCATGGTCCATTTGCTTGCATTGCAGTCCCGGCGGCAATACATTACAAGTCACAAGTGGTGGTAGCCCCCCAAAGGAGAGCCCAGAAGGAGAGTCCCATGGCGAGGAAGCCCAACCACCCACTGCCCACCAGAGGGGACCTGACCCAACCTGGCCAGTGGGTGTTGGGCACATGCTGCAAACCAGGATGAGCTGAGAGAGGGGCAGGAAGCAGTCACTGCTTGGAGCACTCTAGGCTTTTCATCTGTCACTCTATAGTGCTCGTAGACCTGGACACAAGGAGGCTGAATGCAACCTAATAAATGAGACATGGTCATGTGGGTGCACATTAGCCCGGATTTGCCCACATGATGGCCCTGCAATGTCCCTGAACTACACCGTGAGTGGGTGGTGGGTGTTGACTACATGGCAGATGAGGGCTAACCTCTGGCGGACACCTAACAAACACCCACCTGATATAGGCTATCATCTCATTTTTTTTACCCACTGCATCTCTGTCAAAATACCCTCAGCAGACATTTTAAGTACCATGAAGGGCTCTCTCTCCACCAGTTTTGCTGCTGCTGTTTTATATAATTCTAATTAAATTGGTACTTTTAAAAGACAATTTGACTCATTCAATTAGATTTAATTAACTGGCTTTGTTGACTGGTCGCTAGCCTGCAGAAAACATCCTACTGTGGTGTTTTTGCATTGCTGCCTCTTTTGCCCTAGGACACTGTTGCAGAGTGAAGTGCTCCATTTCAGCAGGGAGTGCCTGTTGAAATGTAATTAGATTGCACAGCTCAACTGAATGGTAATGTAAGGAAAGAAAGTGTGTATGTAATCAGGGTGCCTTCCTCCCTTTATAACTGCATCATGAGTTTAATAGTAGTAGATTGCTTGCGAGTGCCTCCTGATAGAAGACATTAGGGATGCGATCCACAAACCATTAACACTGGAGTAAGTGATTTATGGATTGTGACCTAGAACTGCAAAGTATTAGTAGTGTGCCCATAATAGAAATAAGTATTGTCTAGATGAACCATTTTTAGCCTGTTTTTTTTTTTTTTTATGGAAGGAATAAATGTGTGTCTGTCTCTGTGCGAGTGTGTCTATCCATCCCCCACCCCCCATCCAAATTTGGTAGAGGGGCAAAAGGCCCAAAGGTAAGTAGGGACTCCAAGTTTCATTAAAAACAAGTGTACCTAGGGTGGGAATAGCCTCCCATTTGTCACCCAAAATTCCCATTGATTTACACTGAGTGTTGTTTTGCCCTTTGCAAACCAAGCTTCCTTACTTTGGGTGAACAGAGCTACTTGTTATATTGTGATAAAAACATAAGTAGAGCCATACTGGGTCAGACCAATGATCCATCAAGCCCAGCATCCTGTCTCTGACAGTGGCCAATCTCTGTCTCTTAGGAGAAGTACCCAATAAGTCGCAATGGGCAATCCCTTCCCCGTTGTTCCAGCCCCAACAGTAAGAGGTTACGTTTCCAAAACCTACTTGCTAATAGCCATTAATGGACCTATCCTCCCAGAGCTTATCCAATCCCCTTTTAGAACTAGCTACACTACCAACCTTGACCATTTCCTCTGGCAATAAATTTCACAAGTTAATTGTGCGCTGAGTGAAAAAATACTGAGTGCATGATAATGTGAGGAAGCCTCTTCTACAACTGTAATGCAGAATTTCATATTGTCCTATTGGCAGCTGTTTAATTGCAGCACCCGTGGCAGTATGCTCTAGTGCTGGCTCTGCCACTGAGCTGCTCGGTGTCAAAAGGAAAATTACTTCATCCCCCTGCACTTTATTTTCCTTATCTGCAATATGCGGCTGATACAGAAACTCTGTAAATTGACGGGAGGCATATGGGTGGAAAGGGCTATATAAGAGTTGGGGGGGATAATAACATTGTTTTTCTGTGGATTTCTGGTTGGTTTTCTTTTCCAGACAGTAAATGAATCCTGGAATGCTTTAGATGCCCCCAAAGATAAGCTATATACCTGGAATCCCAAATCTACATACATTAAATCTCCTCCATTCTTCGACAATTTAGTAAGTGTATATTTATATATGTAATGTGGGGGTGGGGGCAGAAGGGTAGTTTCATCTTCCAAAAGATTTTTTTCTGGTCATTTCTCTATACGGTGTTATAATCCATGTTTCTATGGCCAGATTCTGCTCTCTTTCACTATGGCATAAACCAGCAATATATCTTTTCAATTTCAATAGAGTTTCTCCAGGTATTATCTCATGTAACTTAAGAGCAGAATTTGGCCCACAGTCTGATTTGTGAACCTTTTGTCTTGCCCTCTCCCCTCCCCGCCCCCCACCCCCCGCAAAGAAAAGATAACCTCCCTTAAAAATGTTGCAGTAAGGTACCTTATCGCCCCCACAGAAACTACCATGGTATTAATGGGGGATTAAAGGCTGGTTGCTGTGGCCCAGCCAGTTCCACAGGCCAGCTGTGGACCATTTTCTGTGGCATCATGGACCACCAATGGCCTTTGTTACTCAGCAGTATTAGCAGAATTATGTGTCCTGTATATCGTCAGCCTCTATGTTCTTATTTCCTCCATTTCACTGACCATACAGTGTCCCCTCTAATCTGAAATATATAATATTGCAGTAAGGTACTATATAACTAAAAACTATATAATCCATTTTCTAAACTGCATTTTTAATACTTTTGGGGAGGCGATTCAGGGCTCTTTTGGGAGGAAGTGGGAGTTATTTTAAAAAATAGAAACTGGAGACTTGAAAACAATGAGTTGGTAACTTCAGTTTCCAAACACAGGCACTGAATTGGACTATTAAATCTGGCATATGGGCACTCAAGTTGTCATGATTTCATTGTTCAAAACCAGGGTTTGACCATCCTATTTTGCAGGGGAGGTCCTATGTTTGAAGAGTAGTTTCCTCTGTCTTCCTGCTGTTGGAAAGTCTTTGTGCTCAGATAATGTTCAGGAAAACTTGAACACAGATTTTGCACTTTGGGAATTTTCACAACTCCTGTCAAAGATCTTTCATCCAGCCCAACTATATAACCCCAGCTCACCAAATGCTGGGAGTTTTTTTGCCTTTACATCCTGACCCTTGTTTGCATTGTGCTTGGCAGACTTTGGAGCTTCAGCCTCCTAAATCTATCCTTGATGCCTACGTCCTGCTTAATTTGGGAGATTCTGTAACAACTGACCACATATCTCCAGCTGGGAACATAGCAAGAAACAGTCCAGCTGCCCGTTACCTAACCAACAGAGGGTAAGTTAGTCAGAAATGGGTGATGTTTTGTATTTTGCTTTTTCATTCTTTTCTCCTGTTGGACTCCTCTCTTGTAACGATTCATGATTCGAAGCTGTATTTAAAAAAAAAAAAAAACCTTTGTGAAAATTAGAATTGTGTGTGGCGTTAGGCTCATAACTACTCATTTGAGTGTTAAACTTGCACTCACCTGTTTGTGTGAACACGCTTTGTGATGCATGCTTAACATTGGCTGTGACCCCAGAAAGCATGGTCTCAGGTAAGATGTAGCTGCCGCTTGCACGTAGCCGCTGTTGTGTATCTAAACCCGCTGCCCTGCTTTCCATCTTTGGTCACCAGAGATACCTGCTTTCCATCTTTGGTCACCAGAGATACCACTGGCCTTCCCCGGTCCCACCTTTCTCCCCTCATCTCTGTCCAAAACTCTGCTGCCAGGGTCATCTACCTCGCCAGTCGCTTCGACCACATGCAGCCCCATCTCTCTTCGCTTCACTGGCTTCCCCTTCCTGAACGAATCCTGCACAAGCTCCTAGTCTTCACCTATAAAGTTCTTCACAACCTTGCTCCCCCCTACCTCTCTGCACTTATCGCCCTCCATACTCCAGCCCGTGCACTTCGCTCCTCCTCTGTCCCTTCTCTCACCCTTCCACGCCTTCCCTGCTCCCCTAAGCGCCTTCGTCCCTTCTCACTTGCTGCCCCCCATGCCTGGAACTCCCTCCCTGTCCACATCCGCCTTGCCCCCTCCCTTCATACCTTCAAATCTCTCCTTAAAACTCACCTCTTTCGCTCTGCTCTGTCTGACTCTTTATCCTGCTGAGCCACTATTCCTATACCTACGATCGGTTTACCCTTATCCTTGCAACATGGACCTGCCTGCTGTCATTCTCATCGTAACCAAGCCAAGTACGTGCACTTGAGACCTCGCATCTTCATGAATGTTAGACCCCTTGTCTCTCCCTCTGTTCCCCTTCCTAAGTCTCTCCCCCAGCTCCTGTCTCTCAGATTGTAAGCCCTAGGGGCAGGGACCGTGTCTATTTTATTACTTTGTAAAGTGCCAGGTCCACTGCTGGCGCTATATAAATGTTTGTTAATAATAATAATAATAATAATAATAATACCATAGGGATTCCTCACATTAAGGAACAGCTTCTGACCACCAGCTGGTGAGATGGAACTATAGAAACGATTGAAAACACATAGCAGCCCCAAAGTCTGTACAACCAGCTGTATGCCCTGCATAGCATCAGCGAGTTCACTTCATGATGGATCTCCCTGGATTGTTGCATTTGGTAATGCTCATTGCGTTAAAAAAACACACCAAAAAACCCTACTCCCTGTAGCTTTTGCTGCAAGAGTCGCTAGGAACTTCCTGGCTTTCCATACAAATTAGGCTGACGTAATACCAGTGGGTGTTGAACGGAATCCCTGCCTCATTTATGCAAGTTCCTTTTGTAGTCTAAGTAATCCCACATGCCAGTTGCAAAACAGAGAGTGGATTCCAGGGGCATGTAATAGCAGCTGGATGTGCAGCCCAGCACAAGTAGCAAAGGTCTGTACTGTACGCCCACCTCACCTTCTGCTTTGAAGAAGGATGGGATTTATCTGGTGGTACATGTGGCCCACACATGATGGTCATTCCCTTTCAGGTGCTATTTTTAGAAGAATTTAAGAAAGCTGGGGTTCTTCCTTGCTCTGATTTGTCAATGCATGTTGAGCATTATCAACCTTAAATACTAGCTTAACCTTGGAACACTAATGATCATTTATCATTTCTATAGTGTTAGTAAATCAATGTTCCTTACAGTCCCTATCTAGCGTGCCCTCACAACAACCCTGCAAGATTGGTCATTATAATTCCCATTTTACAGATAGGGGGACTGAGGCTGAGAGACAGTGACTTCTGCAAGACCACCCAGTAAATTCATGGCTAAGATGGGATTTGAACCTTGGTCTCTCAGATCCAAGTCCAGCGCCTTATCCAGTAGGCAATGCTGTACCTGTTCTTGCTGTTACCCTGTTCCACCATTCACCTGTTGGGTCTTTTCAGAATTCTAGACTATGAGCTGTCTGAGCTAGGACTGTCTTGGCTAGTACACTGTCTGGCACAGTGACAACCTGATAGAAGCTCTGGATGCTGTAGCAGTATAAATAATTGGGTGTGGGCGTATTATTCTGTTTGACTTGATTTGTCCAAGACTGCTGGTGTAGTGTAGATTTATTTATTTATTTATTTAAAATTTATATCCCGACCCTCCTGCCCACAGGGCAGCCCGGGGTGGTGAACAACATTCAATAATTTTTTTTAAAAAAACAATTTAAAATACAATACAATGTGGGGAACCCCCACCCCTACGCCTCGCCAAAAGCCTGACGGAACAGCCAGGTCTTACATACACGCCAAAACAGCAGGAGAGTGGGAGCCAACCAAGCCTCCTTCGGGAGTGAATTCCACAAGACAGAGGCGGCCACTGAAAAAGATTAACATCGGTGGCCAACCGCCTCACCCGGGGAACCCCCCAAAAGGCTCCCACGGACGATCTCAAGGGTCGCACGGGCACATGGGGAGTGAGGCAGTCCCGGCCACAGCCACAACCTGAGATTCCAGGCTGAGCTGCGAATTGAGGAGCACACCCAGACTCTGCACTTGAGAGACCATGGGAGGGTGAGCCCCTCCAACAAGAGGAGATTCAACCACCCCCAGGTCCCCCAGGCCCTCACCCACCAACATCACCTCTGTCTTGTCAGGATTCAATTGCAGATGGCTCAACTTCATCCAAGCCCCCACAGCTGACAGGCACTGGGAAAATAAGGAGACTGCATGGCCTGGGTCGATGGAAAATGAGAGGTAGAGCCGAGTGTCATCAGCATACTGATGACACTGCATGCCCTGAAACCCTCTCACGATCTCCCCTAATGGCTGCATATAGATGTTAAACGAGGGGGGACAGAATGGCACCCTGCGGGACTCCACACATGAGGTCCCGGGGGGAAGAGGTACTCTCCCCCAAGACCACCCAGTGAGTTCTCCTGGCCAGGAACGAACAAAACCAGTCCAAGACCATTCCGTCAATCCCGGCATGGTCCCGCAGGCGAGTCACCAACACCTCATGATCGACTGTGTCGAACGCAGCCGAAAGGTCTAGCAGGACCTTTCAGCTGGGAAGGCCTTCAATGCCAGTTCAGAGGGGGTTTGTTTCCATGCAGATACAGGCTGTGAAGGGGGTGGGGGGACGTTTAAAAGAGAAATAATAAATCGATGTGAGCCACTCACGTACTCTGGTGATGGGGAACGCCTAAGTGAGAGTCTTGGAACTAGGTTTAAAATATCCAGACTGATAGAGGCCAGTCTTGTAACCTAAACCTTGCCTTTGACCCTGTTTTCAGACTGAAAACTCATCCCATTGTGTTCGCAACCCCATCCATGGACAGTGCAACTCCATTTGGGGTTCCAACCAGCACCTTGTGAGCCTCCACTGTTAATCCGGTTCTGCTGTTTATTGTTTTCTTGATAGCTTGACTCCCCGAGAGTTCAACTCCTATGGTTCCCGCCGAGGCAACGATGATGTCATGGCAAGAGGAACATTTGCAAATATTCGCTTGTTAAACAAGTTCCTCAACAAGCAGGCACCTCAGACCATCCACTTCCCATCCGGGGAAACTGTGAGTGTTCTTTGTACCTACAATAATCTCTTGGTTCTGACATGGAGCGTTTTTTCCTGCTAGTTAATTTTTGAATCCTATACTCAATTGGTATAAACTATGCTCCCTAGGCATCAACAGAAGTACATTATTCTGAATTATATCAACTGATGATGAATCAGGATCTTTATTGTTAAAAATATTTTCATCACCAGTTGTTAGAATAGCACAAATGCTATTGACAAGGTAGAAAACGTGCAGCAAGATTGGAAAGTCTCTATTTTGAGCGTGGAATCCTGATAGAAGATTGTCAAATATCTGAGATAGGACCTGAAAGGGTTTTTCATAACATATTCTTGTGCTCCACCATATCCAATTAGTATGTACCCATAGATCTGTAACTAACCTATGGCCAATGTGGTGGTGGCCACAGGTGCATTTAAATGGCGGGCGCCAACCACCCAGACCCCAGGGCAGCTGCATCATCAGCTGTGTGTCTGTTGGACAGCGGCTGCCTGCCCCAGACTCCATTCACTGCTGCTTCTGCCAGCCAGCGCTAAGCAGGAGTGCTTAGCCAGTATTGGAATGCCCTTGGTACGGTACTATTGTAGATAGTACTGACTAAGCACTCCTGCTTAGCACTGACTGGCAGAAGCAGCAGTGGAGGGAGTCTGGGGAAAGCAGCTGTGGTGCGACAGACACACAGCCGGTGATTCCGTTGCCCCGGGGCATGGTTGGTTGGCATGCCTCAGTGAGCATTACTTCATGTAAATGCACCCGTGGCCACCGCTGCGTCATCCATAGGCTAGTTATGGCTCTGTGTTCCCAACGTGGAGTCTTTGTGCCCCTGCTCACCTTACAACATTGCTGCATGCTGCTAGGTAATTCTTGTTTTAATTGTATCACAGTATTTTGTTGATCTCTATCTTGATCTCTCTATGTGACTGTAGAAGGAATAAATAGTTAATCCTCAAAAGTAGGGGTGAGACTCCAGGCAAAATATTAGTATCTATTTCTTTTGGTTTCGGCTCTCCTAACGTTATCGGATCTGTCCGTGTCGGTTCTTTTTTCCCATTGACTTCAATGGAAAAGAGAACTCTCAGAGACACAGGGGAGCCCACTGAAAAAACCCTGGGCATCCCCCCCACCCCACTCCCAGCCTCGGAGGGTGGGGATCCATTACCCCTAACGCCCCTACCCGCTGTGGCCCGGCTTTACCCAACCCCCAGGGCCCCTGTACTTTACTTACTGTTGTTGCCGGTCCGGTCTGGAGGGTGGAGGTCATGGGCACCGGCCCCGCTACAACCAGCCAGGCCTCCTCCACTGCTGACTGGTATTGAGAGCAGGCTCCTCAGCCAGGCCGCCAGGCCTTCTCTCTGCTGTGGGGCGGTGGAGAAGGGCCAGCGCTCTGGCTGCGGAGTCAGTTTCTGCCACCAGTCAGCAGCAGAGGAAGCCCGGCCAGCGGCAGTGGAGCCAGCTCCTCGGCCAGGTAGCCAGACCTTCTCTTTCTTCTTCTTTTGGGTCCGGAGCTTGAAGAAAATGCCACCGGATTGGCAGCAGTGCAGCACACGTGCAAAATGGCCACCAAGGTCATTCTGCGCCTGTCCAGCCCTAATCCAAAATGGCACCATCAGCGTCATTTTGAAAGAGGGCAGCTGTTGTGCGCATGTGTGCTGCGCCACTGCTAATCCAGCGGCGTTTTCTTCAAGCTCCTTTTTTTAACCAAAAGAGACAGTTTCGGCCTCTTTACGTTAAAACCGAAACTGAAAGTCCCATCCCTACTCAAAAGCATTCATTTTCTTAAGTAAGAAAGAGCCCCCGAGTGACAGGTAATGAAAACAGCAAAATTTATTTTCTATAGCACAGTACATGAGTGTTCCTGGCCCCGCACTATCAGTAATAATTGTTTGCTGTTTGTGATTGTTTTTTTCTTGTTTAGGGCTGAAACGAGTACTTAATTTAGTACCTGCGGGTAATACCCACATTTTCAGGCACCACATTGGGTACCCGATAGGTTACCTGGGTACCTGAAATATTGGTAATTTTTACCCATTACTGTTACTGATTTTTCCGATTACCAATCAGTATATCAGGTCAGAAAACTGAAAAATCAAGACAATGTACAATAAATAAATCAGGACTAGAAGTCCATTTTCCAGGACAGGAAGTAGACTTTCTGGGACCAAAAGCAGATTTTTCCAGGACACAAAACTGATAAATAGGTGTCAGAAGCCAGTAAATCAACAAAAAAGGCAAGGAAATCAGAACTGGAAGTCGACATTCCAGGACATTGGGTCCTCGATTTGGGTCACAATTGGGTACCAATCAGTACCCAATGTTGTCGGGTCAATTCAAGTACCAGAAATTCTATGGCTATACCCATTTTGTGGGTACCTGCTTTCAACTCTAGTCCTGTTTTATTCATTAATTAATATAGCACCAGCAATGCACCTGGCACTGTACTATCAGTAATTAGAGTCGTTAGTTCAGTATTCGTTCATACTCGTGAACGTATCTTGTCTTCTCCTTTTAGCTTGATGTTTTCGATGCCTCTGAGAGGTACCAGCAGACAGAGCAGCCCTTGATTGTGCTGGCTGGTAAAGAGTATGGCGCAGGAAGCTCCAGGGACTGGGCAGCAAAAGGGCCTTTTCTGCTGGTGAGTGGTTTTTCTCATAAACAGAAGTGAGTGGGAGAAGGGAGGAATTGTACATGCCATTCCTGATCCATCGTTTTTAACTAGCTTTTATTACACGCCAGTAGTTCTCAGGCTGCCAAGCAGCTGCTGAATATCTTATGCATCAACTTCCCATTGAAGCTGGCATGTAAACACAGAAGTAATTCTTACTGAAGCCCATGCACGTGCGTTCTCTCAAATGCCGAGGACAGGTAACTGATTAGTCGCTTGATGGGAGAATCAAGAAAAGAAAAGGGAATCTCTTTTGTAAGTCTTATTCACAGTTTACCCACTAAGGAGTTGCATTTGGAGCATAGCAAGCAAAGTTAATACGTTTCAGGTACTTTGAGAGTCTGCTGATGCCAGAACCTATTGTGTGATAGCAGTGGTTCTGAACCCAGCGTGGAAGAACTTTCCATGTTGGGGCATCATGCTTGAGAAGTACTCTGATACATAAGGGAAATATTTCATCCTTACCCAGTAAACTTTTTCTGTTCTATAGCTGGCACTAGCGCAGGACTTGCATGGTACAAGTATTAAACAGAACTGCATGTTACAGAGGTTGAAAAAATTGCTTATCACAAGATGGCCGCTTTCAGTATGGAAGTCAAAAAGGCAGATTCTGTTCTGAGGCTGAATGAATAGTAAGCAAAGCAAATACTTGTTCCAGGGTGTGTCAGTGACAAAAGATAGTACAATCAGTTCACTATAACGTTTGATACAGGGAATAGTTTGATAACTGCTGCTAACTCATGAGAAAATATTTTTCACTTTTCTCCTCCTCCCAATACCTCCCCCTCCCAATACTGTTAACTTTACCCATGTATTTCTGTCAGAAGGGCAACATTTGGTATATATGTATAAATTGAAAATTGTGCCATCCAGTGCGGGAGCAAAGGTAATGCAAATATGCCATGTATATAACTTGGGTGACCGGCCATGCTACATCCAATGAATTATCAAAGCCAACAGACAGTAAACCGATTATTAATCCAAGTCATTTGGGGCAAATGTTTGGGAATAAGGAATGTTTTGTAGAACGTTGCATTTGGGTTGTGGAAGATTCACTAACTAGAGGGTTTAATTCACAACTAATATTCATAAAGAAGAAATGAGTGGCTTCTGGGCCCAGTCTCACTTCCATTGTAATAATTGGGAAGTTTGGCTCATAGCTTGAACTAGATGGTAGGACCGGAAGGTCCTCCTTAGCTTCAAAGGAGTAGGCTGGGCTTTTTGATGCCTCAAAGACCTTAGCTCATCTATTTACTCAGAACATTAAATGGGCCAGTTTATGGGTCTATGCTGTGCATCTGCAAAGTCTCGTCCAGCAGAACTTTTCCGGGTGGTAAAGGGGTGGATCAGCCAGGCCTCTCTCCGCCTGGAACTGGAATTTTCCAGTGCCCACTGTGATGTGTGTTGACTGCTTCGCGGATAAAATTGCTCGGATTCACCATGACTTCAACTCCACACTTATGACAATAGGAGAACCAGAGGTTATGGAAGCCCTGCTTTGTCTCATTTTGTGGAATCTGTTTCAGTGGGTGATGTCCGCTGTTTCAATGGATGTTCTGGGGGCTGTTAGAGCCACGTTTTGTGAACCTGACCCAAGCCCGTACTGGCTGGTAAGGCCAGCCGGGAGATGTTGGGGCAGTTGCTGGCGGGTGTGATCAGTGCCTCCTTTTGGGAGGGCAGGGTGTTGGGCTGCCTCAAGAGAGGTGGTGGTGTGGCCCCTCTCAAAAAACCATCACTTTTCAACACTGGGTGTCATCGGTATGCTGATGACACCCACCTCTCTTTTTCATCTGACCTGGACCCAGCAGTCTTGGTGCTTACCCGATGTCTGGCAGCTGTGGGGGACTGGATGAGGGTGAGCCGACTTAAACTAAGTCCCAATAAGATGGAGGTGATGCTGGTGGGGTGATGGGTGTGATGCCCCCCCATCATTGATGGGGGTTCGTCCCCTGCTGGTCTCCCAGGTTCGGAGTCTGGGAGTGCTCCTCGATTCCCAGCTCCGCCTGGATCTTCAGCTGGCAGCTGTGGCGAGGAGTGCTTTTTGCCAGTTATATCTGGTGCGGTGGCTTCAGTCGTATGTCTCAGACCTGGCTACCATCATCCATGCCTTCATCACTTCAAGACTGGACTATTGCAATGCACTCTACATGGGGGTACCCTTGGTGACGGTCCGGAGACTGCAGCTAGTGCAGAATGCGGCGGCCCGTCTCCTTACAGGGACAGGTCGCTGTGAGCACATTACACGAGTGCTCTGTACTGATTGCCTATAGTCTTCCAGGCCTGATTCAAGGTGTTGGTACTTACCTAAAAACCCCAAATGGTGTAGGCCCTGCCTGTCTGCGGGATCACCTCACTCTCCGACCCCTGCTGTCTGCCAGGAGCACCCTTCTTGAGGTCCCATGTGGTCCGGGGACCTACGATAGAGTGTTCTCGGTAGCTGTGCCTAGACTAGAGCACTCCCTTCCAGCAGAGGCCCGGATGGCCCTGGACCTCACCTCGTTTCAACGTCAGTGCAAGACCTGGCTGTTCTGCCAGACTTTTGGTGAGGGAGATGGGTTAAGGGTAGGTGAGATGTGGGGTAGGGATTTTTATATTTTATGCTAGCCCCCTTTTGATTTGTTTTATGGATTTTATGTGTTTATGATTTTTTACTGATATTTTACATTATATTATGTTTGTAAACCGCCTCGAGCTGCATAAGCAGGAGAGGCGGGGTAAAAATAATGTAAATAAATAAATATAACTAAGAAGGCAGCAACATGTTATCTCCCATTTTATGACAATTTCATTCACATGCAGCATCTAGAAAAGCCTGTTTTAGATTATAGTTGCCATCAACTTCTTAAATTCCAGTTCCATTAAAAAAATTATAATATAAACTGGAAAATAACATGGGCTTCTCACAACAGGTAACGTGCTTTATAGCAGAGGCAGGGAGTCTTTTACCTCCTGAAGGCCACTTTGAAACTGCAGGGCAGATAGGAGTTGATGGGAGGGATGGTTCAGGGATGTGTTCAGGATGTGGGAGGGAAGGGTCTAGTTCATGATGTTTAGCGTGCATGCCCTCATCTCTGCTCCCTTCCCCTGGGCATGCTCTTTCAGTGCCTGGGGGTAGGGGCTGGATCCACAGGCCAGATCCAGGAATTGGAAAGGGGCCAAATAAAAAAACAGCTGTTGGTTGGATTTGGCCCATGGGTCATACATTCCTCACCTCTGCTGTAGAGCAATGCAAGATTCTCCACACCTGCCTGCACAGAGCTTGTAGCTCTCCCTTTTGGAGGAATCCACTCTAGGAGTGAGAAACTTTAAATGGAGAAGACAACCTGGCCAGGATTTTCAAAGCGACCTGGGGATTCCTTGAGTGCCCAGTTTGTGACGGCTTACAATGGACCCAATCTTTTGAGTAACTTTGAGGGGAAACATGACATGGCTGCCCATTGTAGAGTGACTCTCACGTGAATGGAGTCAGAGGGAGCAGGGGAGGGACCTGCCTGATTTCCAAGTTCCAAAAGTTAGAGCTGACAAATTAATGTCATTTGATGCGCCAATGATTCTCTCCCTCCAAAATACCTACAGACCTGGTTTTCAGCAACTGCTCAGCATCCATCACCTTCTGCAAAGTTTCATCCCTTTTAAAGCAACTCAGGTTTGCCATCCAAGAAATCACAAGGCACTTTTTTAGTCTTGGCTTAGGATTTTACAGTTTATACATAGAATGGTTTTTGTGGTTTGTACACCTTTTTCTCTTTCTCTCTCATACACACACACGGACTTCCTTTTATTAATATGTAACTAATTAACTGCCAATAATGGGTTTGCTTCTCTTAGGGAATCAAAGCCGTCCTTGCTGAGGGCTATGAGCGCATCCACCGCAGTAACCTGGTAGGAATGGGCGTGATTCCCTTGCAGTATTTGCCTGGTGAGGATGCTGAGACTTTAGGCCTGACCGGACAGGAACGCTATACAATTATCATGCCTGAGGAGCTGACCCCTAGGATGAATGTCCAGGTCAAGGTAAGCAGAACACCTAGTGTTTTTGGTCCAGCAACTGGGCATGGTGGAGCCACTTCTTCTATCACGTGGGTGGTGTGTTTAGCAATTTAGTATGGCAAGATAAGGAACATATATGCAAACAAGCAATCTCCCAGCACTTGTCCATAGTGTTTTACGGCTTGATTTGATCATATAAGACTCTCAGGATGTATTTTGCCCCTCTGAATAAGGGATTTGCTCTACCACCACCGTAGTGCCACTCAGAACGGATTTGTAGTGAAGCTCTCAAAAGGTCCAACACAGTTACTGCACAGTGGTATCTAAAGAAGTTGTGTCCACTCCAGCCATGCCAGGGTTGCAAATCTAAGGTGTTGCTTTTCAAACTGGGGGATGCAGAAGGTATTCTGGGCACACAAGAAGGCAGCAGCTAGTAAACACCTAGTTTCATACCCTTGCTGAGCTGGGGGTGGCAAGGAGGAGAGGTTGTTTTTTGTTTAAATGGTGGGGAGAAGGAAGGCAATAGGAGGGTGGGAAGGGGGAGAGGGAGCAATGAATATGTGTGGGGAGAGGGACCACAACTATCATAAACAAGTGGAAGGAGGAAAAAGTTCTAAAAAACTTAAGAACCACTGATCTAAGGTGTAGGGTGGGGTCAGAAAGGGTAGCTTCTCACCTATACCTGATTTTGATGTATGATCTTGATTTTCTCATCACCTATTTACCTTCTTTTCTGAAGAGTTAGATTTTGCTTTCACATTGGGGTAAATGGGTTATATTTGGCCGCTTAACATTTTTTGTGTGTGTGGAGACATGGGGAGGAGTATAGCTTCTAAATCTAGTAGAATGAATTGCACAGGTGCTGACTTTCTATCCACTCAAGGCACTGGAGCCCACTGATTTTTAAATTGTTTTCTAAGGGCTTCTAAAACAGGAGAAAAAGTGCATTTCGTAGAGCTTTGCAGATTTCTTTCCAAGTAGGAACACTCAAGGCGCTTTCCAAAGTGCACTAAAGCATACTTACAAGTTCAGGCGGCGGGACATACATGCAAATTAGGCATGGTTTTGATAATGTTGGAAAGGTGCGCCACGCATTATGGTTGAAACTTTTTGGTGCGCTGACAAATGCACCATACTGAGCTGGATTTTGCAGCTTGATCAGGTGTATTTGTCAGTGCACCGAAAAACTTCAGTCATGCAAAACACACCTTTGCCGACGCACCCCCCCATCCCAGGAATGATACACGGAGACATGAGTTGGATTTCAAAGGCCGCACTCTTTAATGCAATCAGAGCAAGTACGTTGGTTGGATTGTCCCTAAACAATCACCTGGGTCCGGTATTTTATCTGACCTATTAGAACATTAAACAGGTATATGGCTTGGATATGCCCTCCAAATGCCATTACCAATTCAACTAAACTTTTCCCTTCGAACAGCTCCCTGGCCAAGGCCGAAGGGTAAATGCCTCAAGGGCCTGAGTCAGGAGAATATGGTGTCATTAAGATCGAGGGCCATGCTTGCCCTTACCCCCGCTTGACACTCCCCCCAGGGAACGATCCTGGCGCCAGCCATGCCCTGCTTGTCGACAGGTATCGCCCCCCATCTCTTATGGAGATGACTCTTTTATCTAGACTACAACTACCTAACAAAACAGCCTATTAACCATACTGGACCCCCGC
>QEPC01002304.1:2378773-2400087 GCA_003113815.1 Sphenodon punctatus | reverse complement strand
GGCTCTGCCTCCCTTGCCCCCGAGGCACCTTGCTCCCTCAACTCAGCCGCCAAGGCCTCACAGGCCTGCAAACGGCCCCTCATTTCTTGCCTCGAAGGAGGGGGGGGGTTTCCTTCCTCCCCGCTCATCTGGCGTTCCGCGGGAGCCATAGGCACCTCCGCAGCCTGACTTGCCTTTCTCTTAGCTGCCCTTTTTTGCTTAGGCAGCTGTGCTCGCTTCTTTTGTTTTGCCATCCCTTCTGTCAGTTTTCTACTTGAACCTCAGGCACGAACTGGTGCCTGCCGATGTCAGAGGGGAATGGTGAACCGCGTGCGCCGGCAGTCACTCTCCCCCCCTCCCTTCTACAGGAAGGGGAGGGACCATCCCCGGCGCCGACCAATCAGGAGCCCGATTCACCGGCCCTGATGCCTGGGCCACCAATGGCAGGCGCCCAGGCCAAACGGGACGGGGTTTCCCAATCCCCTGCAGCCAAAAAACTCCGCGCTCATTTTCCCGGGCTGCTCAAGCGGCGGGCGCGGCAACCTCCCCCCGCTCCAATTAGGGAGGGCGGAGGGCCCTTCTGATGTTACCAAAGCTGCGCCTAATTTGAATGTGTCCCGCTGTTCAAACTCGCAAGTACACTTTTAATGGATGTCAGAAAGCACCCTAACACTCTGTTACAAACCTTTTTGTAACTGAGATATTGTGCTTCCTTTTCTACTTCATACTACTGATTGTTTGAAACGGAAAAGAAGCCTATTAGGTGAATACTGTTGCTCTATTATTGAGGCACCAGTAGCCTTCAGTAGCTTTGAAAAATGGATTAGATGCGTAGTAGGACTAACGAGAATAGGCATGCCACTTTGCATCCTTTATAAACCATCAACTCACTAACTGCCTGATATTAAGAAGAAACCAAATTTATAGGCAAGTAATTTAACACTTAATCCAGAGATTCTCCAGCTGCGAGTTGGGACTTCAAATGGAGTCACTGTGGATGTGGTCACAAACCGATATAGTACTTTGCATGTCTTTGGTGCTGTCTGGGATGAAAAACTGTTTTGTGTAGCAACAGCTAGAGTATGTTGCTTAGTTCTACCTTCCAGATGTCTCTTCAACGCCTATAAAATCCTATTCTGCTAGAAACATCAGCCCAGTTTGTATTACTATTTGATACTCCAGCCTTTTTAATTTAATTTTATTTTTTTATCCCAACAGCTGGATACAGGGAAAATCTTTCAAGCCACCATGCGATTTGACACCGACGTGGAACTCACATATTTCCACAATGGAGGCGTCCTGAACTACATGATCCGTAAAATGGTATCCTAGTCCCAGCGCAAGACCAGTTAGAAACCTGCGCCTTTGGTGACAATGAGAGAAGTGCTGAATAATCACAGATATTAGACCAAGCCATGAAATGAATTGTCTCCTTGTGGATTGTATTTTTGAGGGGTTTGGTCACCCTGTTTAGAATGTATGCATCTGTCCAGGTCCCCTGAGACACAAAACCAGCTATTTTGTATGGTGGCTGGAATGAGGCGTACAGAGGTGAGCTCCAAGCACTGTTGGAATATGACTCAGACTAGGCCCACTCGGGTTTACACTGGAGCCTTTTCTGTGAGAGTGTGCTATACACACTTTTCAGTATTTCAGTGATTAGCTGACAGTACAAACAGGGATTATTATTTTTTTACCCTAGCTGATGCTGGACTAAGTTGACCAATATTGCCTCATTTTCTTTCTGTCTACTAAATTAAAAAGATAATCAGAATTACTCCTTGAGTTTCAAAATGCTGACATGATCAAACTGCTTAGCTCTTTCTGAATTATGAAATGTGAACTCTCTTTTCCTTCCCTGTATGCACTAGCTTTTGTTGTGGAGAAGTGGACCTTTTGGGAGGCAAAAAACATTTCTAATGAATATTAAATTTATTTTAAAAAAGTTGGCTTTGAGTTTGTCTTGCAAACTGTGCTAGCTTTAGCAATAGAGTGGAGCCATTTAATACTAGATAGTATACTATGGCTGTAGCATAATATGTTGTGAATATCATCGAGTCTTTTCCCATCCTATACAAGCAGCTAGCATGATGCAGGTTATCTAGTGAACCTGTAGTAGTATTTGATTGTTTTGTAATCCCAATTCTACTTGGTATGAAGAGATATTGGGTGCAGGCACATGAGACACTCTGGCAAGGCTACCGTGCCTTGGGTAGCCGAGCTATGCGATGCAGTGGCTTGTGTGCCCTGCAGCTGCCAAATGTTTAACCCCACCCCCTGGCAAGCAGCTGGTGGATATGTCCTCAGAAAAATCCCTAGGATGTGTTGCAGAGCCAAGGCTACCCAAGGTGTGGCTGCCTGTGTGCCCTGGCTCCTTCTGCCCTGCCATGTAGCTGGGCTTTAAGTGGCAGGTCCTGTTGCCCGTCACTCAGCTGGGGGCAAGATTAAGTTCAGGTCGGGGTAGGGAGGCAGGGCAGGGCCAGGCCAGGCCAGGCACCCACTTGCACACCATGGGGCCACACAAAGATCGGGCCCTTACTGCTCATGTGGAGACACCTATGTGTTTACAGAGCCCAGCCTCTCCCTAAAGCTGTGTTACCCTTAAAAAAGCTAGAGAGAACTGTGTGCGTGTGGCTGCAGTAGCGTCTGCATGCCCCCTACCTCAGCCTGTGTCTATACATATTACCCCTACCTCAGCCTGTGTCTATATACTGGTTCTTCGGTCTCTGCACTGGCTACCTGTAGTCTTCCAGGCCCAATTCAAGGTGTTGGTGTTCACCTATAAAGTGCTAAACGGCCTCGTCCCAACCTATTTGCGGGGCTGCTTCACACACACCCGGGTTCTGGATCTGCCCCTGCCATCATCGGGGGGTGCTCTCCTGGAGGTCCCCCAAGTCGACCGGGGGGGCCACGATGGAGAGGGCCTTCTTGGTGGCCGCCCCATGGCTGTGGAACTCCCTGCCGGTGGAGGCTTGTTTGGCCCCAGATCTCCCCTCGTTCCAACGCTGTTGTAAGACATGGCTGTTCCGGCTGGCTTTTGGGGGCGGGGGGTGGGATGGGTAAGGGTGGTGGGTGGTTAGGGATTTTTATTCTTCCCTTTGTTGTTTATTTTAAAGTTGTTTTAATGTTCTTAATATTTGATATTGTGCGCCGCCCAGCGCTGCCTGTGGCAGGATGGGCGGGTTAAAAAGATTTGAAATAAATATACACTTCCACCGTTTCCCTCCAAAGCTAACTTTCCAATGGCATACCAGGCTCAGGAACTCTGACTAGCAATGGCACAGGCATGTACCATGTTAATAAGGTTGCCCTTTCTAAGGGAGTTGCACACACAACAGTTTAGAGGAACAGAAAATGGCCAAACCAAAGGTCACAGGGAGATGTGGCGCAGCAAAAAATACTGGAGAAGTCTCAAAAATATGGAAACTGAAATCAGAGTTTTTGCTGGAATTGTAGAAACAGCTGTGTCATGTGCTTGTTCACTCTTCTACCTGATGAATTTACTAGGGTGGCTACCATACAGGGAAAATACGTGACAGTCTCACACCAAGTTGCCTCGGTTTCTCTAAGGGCTTGTTCTCACAAGTGCTTTTTTGGAGGCAAGTACCTCCTAACTTGCTCCCGATGTTTCCCATGAGCAGTGAGGTTTAAAGTGAGAAAGGCAGTTTTTACAGAGGGTAATAATTATCTCCATCCGCCTCTCAGAAACCATCAGTTTTTCTGTTTCCTTTCCAATATCACTGACACTTTATTGTTTCAGGTTCCCTTGCAATTTTTCACGCAGGGAGATAAGGGAGAACAGATGTGGAGAGACAGGATAAACTCACACATAACTCTGCTAAACTCTGATGTCCACTGGGCCCTGGAAGCTCTCTAATCTGCCCCAGATGATCCCCGGATCACTGTTGTGTGCAAGTGAGGCACTCCGATTTCCAGCCCTGCTTTAAACTCTGTGACATTTTAGATTTGATCTATTTGTCAGATCTGACTTTAAAGCAGGGCTAGAACTCAGAGTGACTCGCACACAACAGCTATCTGGGGCTGCTTAGACAGCTTGAGTTATGTGTAAGTTTCCCGAAATAGAAGTGTTTCCAGTGTAACTATCCTTGGTCATGAAAATAAGGCCTAAGGAACTTTAAGCCCTTATCACCCCTAGCATCTGAATGCCTCACAGCATCCAGGGCTGGTAGGCAAGTGCTATTACCCTGTTTTGTAGAAGTCCAATGATATTAATTTACATTTTCATAGGTATAAAGAAAAGTAGTTGGAAATGTTTTGAGAATTTTTTCAATGCGGAGCCTACTCCCAGCGCTCCAACCCCCAAATGCCAGCTCTTGACACTGCAAAGGCCAGTTAACTGCTAGCAAAACAGTTCTCCATTAATTTATGTGTGTCATAACATGAGGCACACATAAGGCTGCCCGGAAGGGCGGCATATAAATTTGAATAAATAAAATAAACAACAGGTAGGATAGAACCTTGGTGGTTGCAAAATGCCATTACAACTTCCTATACTTTTGGCTTCTCCAAAGGCTTAAAGCAGCAGCCTCACAAATTCCTATCCTGAACAATAGCCACTCACGAACGGGTGGTCACTTGGCTGTTAATTAGGCTTAAAGCTTACCTGGACGCATGTTTCCCCATTGGGTGTCTACGCACCACATCCTGCCAGGAAATACGGATAACACCGTGAGGGGCTAAAGCATGCCCATGTATTGATGTGTTGTTTGTTGGGAGGGGAAGCAGCCGGCTAGGAAACACTTGGAGCGCCAACCAGGAAGGGAAGTCAGTGGCCAGCAGCATGGAACTGAGTGTGCGTGTTTACACTTACTTACCACCATCCTGTTTATTAGGTTTTAGGACTTATGGGATGTGGGTGACACCCTACTCACAAGCATGGCTACTGTCATTTGGTTTTACCCTTACTATAAAGTTTTGTGATAGAACATGGTAGCTCATTATTATTATTATTATTATAAACATTTATATAGCGCCAGCCATGTGCCTGGCACTGTACAGAACATAGAAATAGACAATGTCCCTGCCTGTAGCTTACAATCTAAAAGACAAGGAGGGGGAAACAGGGAGAGGGGACAGTGGGAGAGACAGGGGAGAACTCATGAAATCAAACCCTAGATCAGCTTGGCGGTGTGTAGGTAGGCACTAGCCCTGTTCAGGAAAAAGCACAAACCACTCTAGCTCTAATTGTTTTTGTTGAAACAAATTCCAGCAAAAGTGAAGTGGAAGTGATTAGATCAAAACAGGAAAAGCAGGAACTTAAGCTGTCAGATTTAGGCACTTTCATGAATCTGAGCCTAACATGGGTTTCCAGCCATGTTTTCCTGTGCATAAATTGTGCTCTCTTCCACAACTTATGGCAGAATACCACACAGGGAAACAGTGACTTGACACAAGTTCTGTCCAATGTGTAAAGAGAAACAAGCGGTTTCTCCCACCCCTGCAATCCTTGTTACAACATCATGGTGTGTGCAACCCTGACAGCGTCAAGATTACATCTGTATGGATTCTATTGATTTATCAATCTGTGCACACTGCAAGTGCTTTGGAAATACGCTTATCTCCTGCAGTCTGTAGGTTGGCCTTCAATTTCATTTCACATCTCTGCTTTGTTCTCTTGAAACAGGCCTTTAAAATAATCCGTTAAAAGAAGCTTTCCCTCCCCTTTACATAATTTTTAAATTTTATTTTATTTTTAAAATGTTGCTACCCCACCCCTCCTGCCACAGGCAGCTCAGGGCGGCTTACAATAATAACAAGTGTGAGACTTTTTCAAATAACTAATGTATTTAATTAAGACTATGCTGTCCCAAAGTGCAACGTGCACAAAAAAATCAAATCAGACAATGGAATTTGTAATCAAACAAGATCAGTTTGAATGCATGAAAGCCACAGGATTTTAAATATCTTAATTCCATCTAAAACACCATGTGATTACACTAGAAAGAAGGACCAAGCAAATTGATAATTTTGGTTTACAATACCAACTGCTTTGCAGAAGGGACAACTTTAACCAAAGCAGAAGCAAAGCAAATATTCTCCTCAGCTTCTTCAAGACTGTAAATACTTACGTACATTCTTTAAGAAAACAGTACTAGGATTTTGAAAACTCACAAAAATATAGCTGGACAGTTTGTACTGGACCAGTCATCAGCTCTATACTAAGTGCTGCTATTTCACTCATTCTATAATCCAACTGGCACCGCAGTTTGCCTATTTTAATATCTGCAAATATATCAGCCTTTCAGGCATTATATGTGATTAAACAGATAGGAACCAAACAAGTTCCAACAGTTCTAAGCTTCAGCCATTTCAGCAACATCAAATTCCTTCATCGCAAAGTTCGCGTCTTTCCATTTCCGGAAAACGTCCTGGTTCCCAGTCACCATATCCTCCACTACAAAACTCTCAATTTTGATCACTGGTATGTCGTCAAAAGTCTTGTATTTCGCTGTGATTCCCCAGTCATGCTGGCACCTTGGTTTTTTGCAGTATATCTTGCATTTTTTCTCAAAGATACCACATCGGCCTGGCTTTTTGTGAGGTTGGGTTAGAAACCGCTTTTTAAACTCACCTATGACAGTGTGGTGAGCTACCTGAAATGAGAGTTAGGAAACAATGCTAAGTTTTTTTATTTCTGGTATTAAGAATCATTGTTTTCTTTCCAACTAAAATTGCCTGTTTGATTTTCATATACATGAGGGCTGTCAAGAATCCTGAGTGCCCTTTAAGCACTTAGGCCGCTTTTATACGAGGCGCTGAAAAGCGCCTATGAGGCTGCTTTTAAACGAGGGCGCGCTGAAGCGCCTCCCAAACGCCGCATTAAAGGAAAGCCGCCGGAAGTGACGTTCTCCCCGTTGCCGGCGGCAGCGGCGGCTGGAGACACGGGGCTTTGCAGTGGCGCATTCTTAAGAGTTATCTTAAGAATTCTTATAACTCTTAAGAACGCGCCACTGCAAAGCCCCGTGTCTCCAGCCGCCGCCGCCGGCAACGGGGAGAACGTCACTTCCGGCGGCTTTCCTTTAATGCGGCGTTTGGGAGGCGCTTCAGCGCGCCTTCGTTTAAAAGCAGTGTCAGTCCCGCTTTTAGAGAATAGCCGTGCGGGGAGTGCTTACATGTTCCCCGCGCTGCCGGAAGTGACGTGCTCCCCGTTGTCGGCAGTTTTGCAATGCTCAGAGCCCTGGCCTCTTAGCTATGATCTTCATCTACCCTTGGCAGCAGGGCTCCACTACTTATGGCTGCTCCAAACTCCCCTTGCATCTTGCTATAGACACAAAACAAACGCATCACCACTGTTCAAGTCAATATCAGGAAGCAGAGTTGCCAACTCATGAGGCTATCAAAACTCCCAGGAATTTAGGGGGTTTTCAAAAGCCTAAAACAGTAAGAATCAGAGATCACTTACACTTTTAAAGAATAGTTTCTTGACCCACTGAACAGTTGAACAGCACAACTGCAGTGTTGTATTTTAAGAGGCAAAGGGGACTGCACACACACACACAAAATCTTTTGAATTTTTCTAATGGATTTCTTGGGGGCTTGATTCATAACACTTGACCCTCTGAGACTGGCGACCCTGCAGGAGAGAAGATTTCATGAAAAGACAGACACGGAGACACAGCCTGTGAGCAATGTCAGTTGCGGGGGAGTATTCTCCCACTGACACTCCTACTTTGGGGGATAATGTCATATTAGCAGGAAGGAAAAACTATCACGGAGACCTGAAACAGATCTTGGAGACAGAGAGGTTTTCATAAACACAACACAAGAAAAGACATCAAGTTACTGATTATCACATTGTGTTTCCCTTTAAATGCATAGGCCCAAATCTTGGACACCAGCATCCAGCCTAAAGGCCCATTTCAGAGGAAGGATTCTTGTGCTATACTACTTCCTACACCTGGCTGTTCTGACTTTGCGGAGCAGAACTGAGCACAAACTGACCCTTCAGAACATGGTAAAAACAGGAAGGGAGGGACAGGAGGAAGATACATCTTCTCCTCTCTCCCTTGAGTATGGGGCAGTAGGCAACAGCTCCCGCTAATCTCAGACCCCCACATTCTGCAGCATAGCCACCCCTGTAGAGATTGTAAGGGTCTAAAATATAAGATGGTGCCACCCTCTGCATCAACCCTTCCTTGCTAGCCGCTGAATCTTCTAGGAGTTTGGTGAGGGCGTCTGCTAATTTTGCCACCACCATTTGAGCAGATCAGGAACAGAACTAGCCAATGATTATAAAGCCATGGTAGAACTCATGCGATAAAAAAATGTGCAACTGAAATTAAACTGCATACGTTCCTCATCATGTATAAGTATCTTTCAGTCACCATACTACACATATACAGTTTAATTTCAGTTAAGTCGTAATTTTTTAAAATTAATTAATGAGGAAAGAAGAATGTGTAGATCGATCTGAAATTTAATAAATGGTAGAGTGACAGTTTCTTTCTAGTTGACAGGGATGTCTTTCATTTGTGAAGGTTACTTGGAAATAGCTAATAGTATTATAGGTACGGTATTCCTGTAGTAATAGGAGGGTATGAGAAAGGAGAATTGGTAACCTACCTTCAGTGAATTCCTTTCTCTCATACGCTCTGCATACTCCTCCTGCTGGGTAGTTCTACCGTTGACCGCTAGGAGGCAGATAACTTTTTCTCACTGAGCCTGCGTCATCGGAGCTACCCGGCTCACGCCAGTCCATTACCAAGCCGAAGAATGTATCCTCTCTCTCCAGATAGAAGCTAGAAACAAATAGCTACGAGAGCAGGACCTAACTCCCTCGCTCCACTGAAAACACTACACAAACTATATATATTAACCTGCCTACTATAACTTTTCTTAACAACTTCTATAATCCGTTAACCCAACTGTGGTACTGGTCCTCCACACACACACCTATCTTAACCATGCTGTTTAGCAGGGAGGGTCGGAGGAGTATGCAGAGCGTATGAGAGAAAGGAATTCACCGAAGGTAGGTTACCAATTCTCCTTTCTCCTCATACCACTGCATCCTCCTGCTGGGACGTACCCAAGCTTCGTGACAAAAACCTCAGGGGTGGGAGCCAACAGCACTGGGAGAGTCCAGTACCGCTTGCAGCACCCTTCTGCCAAAAGCAGCCTCTGCTGACTGGAAAACATTAATTTTATAATGTTTAACAAAGGTATGAATTGATGCCCATGTGGTAGCCCTGCAGATTTCCTTGTAAGAGGCTCTCGCCTTAAAGGCATATGCTGTGGCTGCACTGCGCACAGAGTGAGCCCAAATTTGGAGGGGAGGGACCCTACCCCTTGCCTTGTATGCCTCTACAATACCTTGTTTCATCCATTTAGAGATCAGGGTCTTCGTAGCCTTGCACCCCTGATACCCTGGTCTGATATTCACAAAAAGAACAGCAGACCACCTGAACCCCTTAGTCCTTGCTAGGTAGACTTTTAGGGCTCGCCGGACATCAAGCGTTTGCCAGGCCTTTTCCTTTGGATGCGCTGGTGTAGGACAAAAAGAGGGTAGCACAACCTCCTGAGATCTATGAAAAAAGGTATTGATTTTTGGTAAGAAAGCCTGATCCAATCTTAAAGTAACTGAATCCCGCTGAAAGGTGCAAAAGTTGTCCTCCATGGAGAGCACCCCTAACTCGGAGACGCGTCTCGCTAAAGTCACTGCAAAGAGAAAGATTACCTTTAGCGTCATAAAATATAAGGACACATGTCTCAGGGGCTCGAAAGGGGTCCTGGTAAGAGCCTCCAGGACCAAATTAAGATCCCAGGAGGGTACTCCATGTACCACCATGGGAGAGATGATTCTGGCTGCCCGAAGAAATCTCCTAACATTCTTACGCAATGAGACCACCCTATTTGACACTGCCCTAAGTACTGAGTCTATGACGGCTGCCTGCCTAGCCAGCGTGTTAGCCTTGAGTCCTTTATCCAGGCCCTGCTGGAGAAACTCCAGAATCCGTGACACCCCTGCCTTGGTAGGGTCCTGCCGCTGCTGGAGAGACCATGTAGCGAAAGTTTTCCACGTGGCCCAATAACTTCTTCTACTGGCAGCCCTCCTGGAAAGCTGTATCGTGGCCAGAACTGCATTGGAGTAGTCTCTTGCCCTTAACGCTGCGCGTTCCAGCTCCAAACTGTCAGTTGTAATGTTTGTATCTCTGTGCAGCACTCTGGGCCCTGAGTGAGTAACCTTGGTATGAGGGGAAGTCTGTGGTATTGTGCGCGGCTGAGTTCTATCAGTTCGGAAAACCACGGTGTCCTGGGCCACCATGGTGTTACCAGAAACAGACATGCCTGTTTCCTGATAGCCTTGGCTATTGTTCTTTGAATTAGTGGAAACGGAGGGAAGGCATATAGGAGGTCCCTGGGCCAGGGATGGTTGAGCACATCGATTCCTTCCGCCTCTCTGCACTGTGAGCATGCCATGAAGCAAGGTACCTAGGCGTTCTCCTTCGTTGGAAACAGATCTATCTGCAGGAGGCCGAACCAGGCAACTAACTGCTGGAATACGGACCTGTCCGACACCTGCTCGTGTGGATCCAAGGTCTGCCGACTCAGCCAGTCAGTCCACGTATTGTCCTGGCCTCTGATGTGTAGGGCCTTCAGGGATGCCAAGTGTGTCTAAAAAAAGCTTGACTGCTTCCTGGTGTAACTCTATCGATCTCGACCCCCCCACCCCCAGTGGTTGATATAGGCCTTTGCCGTCACATTGTCCGTGTATACCAGGAGGTGACGAGAAGGGAATGTCGGGTATAGATTCTGGAGTGCGAGACGGATGGCCTTCAACTTGAGGAGGTTGATTTTCCTGTCCACATCTCTCTGTGACCAGAGCCCCTGGACTGAGAGGGGCCCTGCGTAACCCCCCCACCCACCCCCCGGAGGCTGGCATCCATTGTCAACACTGATCTTGCTGGTTCCGTGAGTGGCTCTCCTTCCTGGAAAGTTTCCGGCTTTAACCACCAGGACATCAAGTCTTTTAACCTTTGAGTAATGGGAACCAATGGATTGAGCCCGAGCATGAGCTCTCTTTGGAAACCCCTTAGCTGCCTCTGCAAGGGACGCAGGTAGAAATGGTCCCACGTCACTTGCCCGATGCAGGATATCAGCAATCTCAGCAGCCTTGCTAGTTGTTTGAGTCTCATGCTGTCACGGAGCCTCAGTAGTCGAACTAACATCTGTATCTTGGTCTGTCGTTCTGGAGGCACGAACACGAGATCGGAGGTGGTATCTATCAGTATCCCAAGAGGCTCCAACCTGCGACTTGGGTTGAGGTGACTCTTCTCCTTGTTTATCATGAAGCCGTGTCTCTCCAGGTACTGAATAGTCTTGCTCAGGTGCATCCTTACCCTGTTGGGGGAGTTGCTCTGAATCAGGAGGTCGTCTAGATAGGCATAGATGTGGATCCCCTCACTGTGAAGGTTGGCGATGAGCGGTACTAAGATCTTCGTGAAGGTCCTGGGAGCCGACAACAATCCAAAAGGCAGGGTTCTGAACTGCCAGTGCTCCCCGTTGTAGACAAACCTGAGACACTTCCTGTGCGGGGCCCAAATCGGAACGTGTAGATAGGCTTCTCTGAGGTCCAGAGACACCATCCAATCGTTCTTCTGCAGGCTCTGACATAGTGACGCCGCTGTCTCCATTCTGAATTTCCGTTTCTTCACGTATCTGTTGAGACCCTTGAGATCTAGTACGGCCCTCCATTTTCCCAGCTTTTTGGAAACTAGGAACAGGATGGAATAGATGCCTGAGAAACGCTCCTTCACTGGGACCCTTTCTATTGCCTGTATCTCTGAGAGTCTTTGAATGTCGGCTGACAGAGTACTGTGCTTTAGTTTGTCTCTGGACACTGGGGAGGCAATGAATCTCTGTCTTGGGGGGTGCTCCAGCTCTATGCGATAGCCCCTTGTTACTCAGGAGAGGACCCAAGAGTCTGTAACGGAGTCCTCCCATTCTGTCTGGAAAAGCTGTAATCTGCCCCCTACCTCTGTAGAGGCATAGTCAGGCATCCTGTTTTGTTTGGGCAGGCCCAAACCTTCTTGGTCTCAGTCTATCGAACCTCCCAGATCTGAATCCTCTTCCTCGAAAGGAAACATTATTAGGGAAGTCCCTAGGACCGTGGCTGTGATCCCTCCTGGAGGAAGCCCCATATCCCCTAAATCTGAACGAGTGGCCCTGAAAAAAATCCCCTTTTTGGCGCCACCTGCTGAAGTGTCCTAGGCTTATCTTTAACGTTCGCCTCCTCGAGCACCTTCTCGAAGCATACCCTGAAAAGCTTGGACCCTTTGTAAGGGGCTGAGGTGAGGAGATTCTTAGCCGTTGTATCTCCCTGCCAAGAACGCAACCATACCCTGCGCCTGGCTGCTATGCTGTTGGCCATAGATCTAGCCGACCAGGTTAGGGCATCTGTTGTCGCATCTGCTAGAAAGGCAGTAACCATGCAAATGCGGGAGGCTAGCCTTTGCGCTTTTCTTTCTGAAATGTCAGGGTTCTGGGCCTCCTGCATCCATGCCAGGAGAGCCCTGGAAACATATGAGGCCACAATATTGATTTTAAGGGATGCTGCCGTGGAATCAACTGCCCTTCTAAGGGCGGAATCCACCCTCGGGTGGGAAAGACTGTCTGCCGAGTCAGAGAGGCCGCAGCTGCATCTATTTTGGGGCTTTTGAACAGTAGCTCCTTTCTCCTTGAGAAGCAGTACAGGGAATCCTGTGACCTGTTCATTTTATAAGCCTTGTCAGGGTGCTCCCATTCCTCAAGCACTATTCTCTCAAAGGCTTTATCTAGGGGCAGACCCTGATCCCTGCCATGTACTGTAGGGATATAATCCCTAGCTTCCTCATCCTGTGAGTCGGAAGAGTCCTCCTTAGAAGGCTTCTCCCTAAGCTGGAGAGTTTTAATGACATGCCCCATCAGTTCTTCTTTACAGTGAGAAGGGAACTGCCTCTCACTATCCTTGGGGTCTGCACAAGGCTCAGCACATTCCCGTTCTTCTATGTCCAAGCTTTCCCGAGAGGAAAGGGATTCTGAGTCTGAGTGTGCTGGCAGCTGGGCTTTGAAACTCTAACTGCTCACTCCCTGCTGATCTTCCTCCTCAGAGCCCTGAGGGGATTGCAGAATATGGGCTCTGGCTCCCCCTAGTGGAACTTTTCCCTTTTTTGTTGCTGCCCTGGGCTTTCCTGCCCTTTTGCCCGAGGGCCTGTCAGCAGGGGGACCCCTTTTTCTTTTCCTGCTTGCCTTGGCCTGGGAGAGCTCCCTTAAGGAGGTCATTATCTCCCCCATCATTTGGGCTATTGATGAGAGGGAAGGTACCTGCGAGTCTTGATTCCCTCCTTCTGTTGCCACCGCCTCCGACCGCCAGCAGGGGTGGGTGGGGGACCTGGAAGCTTGCCGGCCACGCTCATTCTGCTTTTAGAGCTGTCCTGGGCAAATTTTTGTTCAGGCAGGGCCAAGCCGCGCTGACCCTGACTGTAGGCGGGGGGAGCACCGATGACTAATCTTTCCCGCTAGGTGGGAAAAGAGCAGCCTCCCCTGCTCCCAGGGCGTAATGCAAGGGGCCAGCAGGGATACGTTTTAACGTGGCCCAGTCTGGCGATCCCAAGACCGTGTCCAGGATCATGAACTTTTTTTTGTTTTTCTGCCAATCTATCTGACCTAACTGCTCCACTTACTTTTTTTTTTTTTTTTTTTAGGGTCCTGAGGAACCCGAAGGTGCGTCCTCACGGTCCCGAGGCAGACGACGGACTGGCGTGAGCCGGGTAGCTCTGATGATGCAGGCGCAGTGAGAAGAAGTTATCATCTGCCTCCTAGCGGTCAACGGTAGAACTACCCAGCAGGAGGAGGATGCAGAGGTATGAGGAGAAAGTTGCCTCAACATACAATTTACTGTCATGTTAAAGTTTGATTATAATTTGGAATGCCACCTTCGCTAGGTTTTAAACTGCACGTTTTTTCATCACGTAATTGTGGAACAGACGAAAATGGAATGCAGCCAACACAGTAAGTGATGCAAAACAATAGTGTGGTAAATCAGTTAAACTGCCAGTTAATAAAGAGTTACAACTTGGTAGCCGGTTGTTATTTGTTTGGTTAATGCAATTCCAATAGTTGCCATCATCTGCGTTGCTAACTATTTACCTCTAGTATCTATCTGCATCAAACTAGTTGTATAGTTTTCTTTCGTTTCCAAACCAAATGTAAAAAAATAAAATTGGACATGTAGGCCTCCCAAGTATCCTGAACTACACACAGAACATTGGTCACTCCATGAATAGTTTACCTCTATCACTCGGATGTCCTCTGTGGTACAAGCAAAGGTTTTGCATTTTCCACATAGGAATCTTTTATTGCCCTCTTGTGGTTGAGGTTTGGCTTTCTTCTTGGAATCTAGCATTTTCTTTATGCCATTTTGCAGGTCACTTATCTAAAAAAAGCCAGAGCATTAAACAAAAATCAGCACTGTATAGGATTTTGAATTTTCATACAAGTGGGAAATTATTTTCTCAATGTGACAGAACTAGCAGACACCCTTTGAAATTAACTGGCAGAAGACTTAAATAAATAAAAGGATTTTCACTCAATGTACAATTAACTTGTGGAACTCCTTGCCAGAGGATGTTCCAAAGGACAATAGAATAACTGGGTTCAACAAAGAATAGGTCAATAAATGGCTATTTGTCAAGCCAGTCTGGGGATGAGACCTCTGACTGCAGGGACTAGAAGTGAATAGTAGAAAATGAATCACTCCATTGTAACCTTTCTGAAGCAGCCGATAGTGGCCACTGTCAGAGATAGGATGCTGGGATAGATGGACCATTGTTCTGACACTTTTTATATTCTTAAATTCACCTACCAAAAGGACTATTTACCAGAGAAGTCCGCTTCCAAAATCAAAACGTTTTGTTCTCACCAGTATTCTTTAAACAGGGTAAGTTACTCCAGAGGTAGTTTTTCCTGGAGTAACTACCTTTATCCTTTTTTGAATATATATAGCATCCCCCTACCATGGCACTTGGAGCACTTAGCCATAGAACAATTTAACACAACTTTTAATCCTCACAACAACCCTGTAGGTAGGTTAGAGAATAATGTGACTGGCCCAAGGGCCACCCAGTGAGTTTCTGGCTAAGGCGAGACTTGAACCGGTGCTTCTCCCTACCTCCCAAACCAAGTATCGAGCGCTTAGCCATAGCCTTTACATCGTACTGCTTTCCTTTGCCTTTGTTTCCACAAGCAGGAAAAATCAGTTAGCTCTTGCCTTGCCCTGATCTCCTTGCTTCAGGAACTTGCAGAGAACTACCTGCAAGATGAGCTGGAGTAACAAGCAGTCAGAGAGGCAGAGATACGGTGAGGGAAATACAGAAAGAGGAAGTGCTCTTTCCCTCCAATTACTAGACAAGAAAACTCCACTTGTTTGGAATAAATAACTTTCCTTTTAGTTCCCTGAGTGGGAAGACAAGAGAGGTTAAAGTGAGTTAAGCGGCTATTACAGCTCAAAAAGTGCTCATGAGAATAAGCCTTAAGTGAGAATTTTGGGGCCTTTACTGTCAGATTGCAGAATCTGAGATAAACAAAGTCGTGCTGGGGTGGGGGGTGGGGGGTAAACGCGCTCCCCCCCAATTCTGGAAGTTGGCTGGCACCATTGAAAACAGTGCACTCACACATGAATGGAGATCCGTACTTATGAAACCTTGATATTGATGTTTCATAGATCCGGATCTCTGTCCATGCACGAGTGTGCTGTTTTCAATGGCACTGGCCGACTTTCGGAATCGGGGGGGAGGGGATTATCTAAACATCCCCCACCCCGCGACTCTGCAATCCATGAGAAACAGCACTCGTCTAAAAAGGCCCTAAAATTCTCACTTAAAGCTTATTCTCATGAATTTCACACAAAGTGAATACTCCACCCAGCCAGAAGTCCTGTGTAGTATGACAAGTCTATGTTCTATCTCTGATTTTGATGGTGTTGAATGCATCAGCTGTGGAGAACATTAGCCAGCTGACTCACCTTCCTCACAAACCTCTCCTCATCCCACTTCTGGATCTCCATAATGGCTTTGTTCATCATCTCCTCCTTGTAAATGTTGTTTTGCTCATTATTTGCATGTTCTTTTTTGCTTGTCACCAGGATGCACTTGCTGTCTTTGGCCCTTCCGCGACCTGAGGAGGGGAGGGAAGGGGCGCGAAAGGGTCTGGTTATGCTTGCATACAAGAGCATGGACAACCGTCAATGACAGGAGTATTTGAATGGCTAAACTGTTGAAAACTAGCAGTTCCCAGGGGGAATATCACTGCCATCATGAGTTCGAACTATTCATATTTACTTTTGAGCTCCAGAATTTATGCTTCTCACTAGATTGCCATACATACACATATTTTAGGAGTCTAAAGTAGGGTACAAAACCCCACAAAAGTGGGTTTGTGTCCATGAATATGTTTCATAATTTTTATACTTTAAAATAGAGGAGTTAACTGGTTGTCTGCTAATCAGCTGAGGCCTGGGAATGGGCATTTTCTTTTTCTTCCTTGCCTTACAGGCAGGGCCGGACTTGGGAATTTTGCACCCCTAGGCCCATCTCAGGCTGCTGCCTGCAAGCCAAACCCTACCCCCAAGCCCCACTCCCAAGTTAAGCCCAGTTCTCACACTGCATGTTCATGGGTGGGGGAGCCCCGTGTGAACAATGCTGCGCATGCCCCCGCAATGACTGGGAGCGCGTGCACGGGTCTGCCCGTTTAACACGCATCCCTACTCACCCCCCACTTGTCCCCATGCACAGAGCAACTGGGGGAAACGGTGGTTGCTCCATGGATGCGGATGAGTGGGGGGTGAGTGGGGATGCGTGTGTATGCCCTGCCAACGCACTGGCGTGCCCATGGGCCCCCCACTTGGCAGAGTCGTGTAAAAAGGGCCTGTGAGGAACCACTTGAAGAACAGAAGGTTGCTGCCTTGTAAATAAGATTCTTCAAGATGGCTCCGAACATTCTCACAACACCCACCCTTCCAGCCCTGCATGGAATTTTTTTCTTATACTGAGTTGGAAGGAACTGTCATTCTGAGGGGGAGAGTGCTTTTCATACTAGAGGAGATTGAGACCATCACGTGGTCTATCATGAATATGGTGAGCATACCACGCACAACCCAGTTGTGAGAATGTTGGGAGCCATCTCGAAGAACCTTCTTTACAAGGCAACAACCTTCTGATCTTACACATGGGGAGGAGTTGCTTGTAAACAGACAGCTTTATCTCCCTGTCCCACAGGTCTCCCACTGCTACTGCAGCACTACTAGCAGGCAGACAGCAGAGGCAGGTGAGGGATGGGGACCCAGGAAGCAGGCTTCGGCTGCATGCAGCAGCCTCCGGCCGTGCAGAGACAAAAACAAAAACAAAAAAACAGAGTGGAGCGGCACCAGCACCAGGATTGCTGCCCCCTATAAAACACCACCCAAGGCCCGAGGGCCCTGCACCTAAGTCCAGGCCTGCTTACAGGTGAAAAGGGGGAGAGCGTGCTCCAAAGTTCTCACTAAACAGCTGTTCTTCAGAAACCAAGGGGCACACTCTCCTCTTCCACTCCACCCCCAGCCTCTTCCTCCACTTCAGTGCAAACCCAGTGGAGAAGGAACACTCCCAGGTCCCCAATGAACAGCTGGTCAGTGGGAAGCCAAGAGCAGCCCTCTTTCTCCCACTTGCAAGGCCAGAATTAAACAAGAATTAAATCACAGAGTTTGATGCAAACCCCAAAATTCAGTAAGTTCACAGCAAGGAGCACCGCTAAATACTAGAGGTCTACAACCCGACTGCAGCCCAACAAGATCCCATGGGGCCCTGTCAGGCTTGGGCTGAGTCAGAGGGATACTCTGTCCAAGCCATTTGGGGCAGGCTTGTCTCCTGAACGGCAGGAGATAACGCCCCCTATCTGTTGGGGAAGTTGTAGCTGTAGCCGTCTTGACTCTTCCGGTCCCTTCCAGCTCTAAGATTCTATATCATGGTGCTGCGTAGGAGTATGGCCATTTTGGAAGGGGCAGGGACAAGGCATTTCTAATGTAGCCTTGCCCCCATACAAAGCATTGTAACACCACAGTGCTCTGTGGGAGGATGGAGCCACCAGATCAGGCCTCAATTTGGTTCAGACTCTTCATGGTGCATACCCGTCTCTCCCTACGTTCCCCTCCCCCTTCGTCCATCCTAAATTGTAAGCCCTCGGGCCAGGAACCACATTCTAATCACAGCTGTTCAAGGCTGGCATTAAATTAAAACAACAAATTCACACACTACTCAGAATGTGGGTATAGCACCAACGAGTGGTGTGTGAATGAGTTCTAAATCTAATGAAACAAGAGAGTTAGCTGTTGTAACTGAAGTTTCTTGGGCTTCCCCCATTTGCCATACCTCTGACTTGGATCATTTTGGTGACATTGCCAGTGTACTCATACAGCAGGACCAGGTTGCACTGAGCAATATCAATCCCTTCATCAGCAACTGATGTAGCGATTAGGATCTTGTGGTCTCCATTGGTTCTGAAGGAATTCAAAACATCCTTTTGATTTGGAAGGGTCATTCCTAAAGCAGAGTGTCAGAGTAGAAAATACATTATCAGTAAGACAATGAATAGCTAATGCAGAATTGCATGCATTATCCTTCAATGCCAAGTCAATCTGCTCACTACGGAGAGTCCAAGATGCCTCAGGCTCAGATACACAATTGATAGCTTATTTGTGGAGTAGTTACACAATGTCCCACTAGCGATCAAAAGAGGCTCTCTTATTAAGGCACTGCACTGGGCATTTAATTGAGCAAAGAACATTGCACTCTACACAAAAATAAAATAATTAGTCCCTGTTCTCCAGCTCTTTGGCCTGAATAAAATCAGATTGGCTATTTGGCAAAAAAACAAAACAAAACACAACACCACATGATGCCTCCAAAGTGAAACACAAGACATGTGCCGACTTCCAATGAGGCAGGGAATGCCTGTAAGCATCCTGATTAGCAATGAGAGCATTTAAAGTTTGTGAGCAGGTAGGGGTGCATACTTTAGTACTCATGAGTAATACCTGCATTTCCCAGCCACCACAATGGGCACCCAACGAGTTACCTGGCCCAAATGCCCCCCAAAAACCCTGCACACTCCTCCCTACTTGGCCACTACTGCTCCTCCTGGCTGCTGCTCAGCTGAGCTGGGTTTTTCCCACTTGGCTTTTCTGAGAGGGGGCCAAGTCCTCTCCTGGTGTGCTAAGGCTCGGCTTCTGGCAAGGTGGTGTGTCACAGTCCCCACAGCAGGGGTGTGTGTGAATCACGTGTGCAATGCCTTCCGTCAGATTGAAGGCACTGTGCATGCAACCCACACGCACCCCTGCTATGAGGACCGTGGTGTGCTGCCCAGCTGAAAGCCGGGGCTTGGTGCACTGGGAGAGGTCTCCCTGACTGCCACCAGCCCCCACTCAGAAAAGCTGAGTGGGAAGAACTCAGCTCAGCAGAACAGCAGCTGGGAGGAGCAGCAGTGGCCAGGTGAGTCAGCCCGGGAAGCCTGTTGGGTCACATTCAGGCCCCAATCAGTGCTTGAATGCAATCAGGTGGAGCACCCCAGTTTCAACAGGGTATTTGTGGGTGCTCAGCTGCACCACTACTAGCAGGAGAAACCTGTGCCAGAGGATGGTTCACCCTTTAAACATGGATTCTGACAAGAAAAGCCAAAACATGCACAGGTGACATTAAAGGTCCAGTAAATTCGTACATATCCAGCTAATTTTGCTCAAGAAGTCATAGTTTTTAGTCCGATTTCCTAGGAAAAGGAGGACCAATTCTGGAAGCACTCTGTGTGTGTATATACCCACTCATCTCCCCATAATAACTTTTGACTGCACAGGCCAATGTCAGCCAAATTTGGTAGAAGAGACTAAGGGTGATTTCAGACGTGCCAGGTCTCCCTTTTACCATGGTCCAGGATCCGTTTCGGATCCCGGTCTGGAATCAGGCCGGCCATCCTTTAGACGTGCCGGTCTGATTCCAATCGGGGATGGGGCGGGGCTGTGCGGTGTGATGTGCGACTGCACAGCCCCGCTCCCCCATGCTCCCCCGGCCGCCCACCCTCCAGGAGACGGACGGGTGCAGCGGTCAATTCGGCCGCTGCGCCCGATCCCGGATCGTGACTGAGACCATGCTCTGGGCCGGCGGAAGGTAACAGGCGTTACTTTCTGCCAATCCTGGTTGCGCTAACCACGATTCCGGAGGTGAGGCCGGCCTCACCTCCGGAATTGTGGTTAATCTGATTCCCGCTGGAACTTCACTGGGGTGAACATCTAGCTGGAACTCTTTAGACATTATGGGCCTCTCCTCCACCACAGGGGATTTACTGTGTTAAGAGGGAGGCCCATAATGTCTGAAATCACCCTAAGACTCTCAGTAACTAGGAACCAAAACTTTCATAACAGTAAGTATACTTTGTGGGACGATATGGCTCCATGTGTAACTAAAAACTCCCACTGACTTACATTGACCATTGTGCCTTATTTTTTGATCGTGCAGGTCAGTTTCATCCAGGTTACATATAAGGGCAGAAAGATCAATTACTCATGGTCCCAAAATTTAATAACAGGTACACCTGGCGGGGGAAATATCCCCCTTTCATAGCCACACAATCCCATTGGCTTACACTGAGCATTGTTCCTTTGTAGGAAACTGAACTGATTTGTTCTGGTGTATAAAACTACTTGTTTGTATATTTTCTTACCAGCTTACTTAGGAACAGAGACTACAGAAATGGTGCAAGTGGTTTAAATGGTTTGGGAGCACAGATGGCAACATTTAATTACCCCCAATAATTGTTCCAGTGCTGACTCTCTTACCTGTTTTCTGGTTTCTGTTGGAACGCCCCATCAGTACATCGGGTTTTAGGTGTTGGAGTTTGGGATTTTCTTCTAACCAGTTCTTCAGAGCCTATAAAATAAATCAATTTTGAATCAGGTCAAAATCCAAAGAGGCCACGCTGACTCAGCTAGGATATGTGCCGAGATCAGGAGATGGGAATGTACTGAGAAGAACGGTGGGAGATGCAGGTTGAGGGGAAAGGAAGCAGAGGGAGACCAAAACAGAGATGGAAGGATGCAAGATGAAATGGGGACGGCAAGGAACATTTCATTTCATTTCATTCATTTCATTCATTTATTAGATTTCTATACCGCCCCATCCTGCACAGCAGCTCGGGGCGGTTAACAACAGTAAAAAACATTTAAAACATTTAAAATACAATCATAAAACATATCAATAAAGCTGGTGGTATAAAAATAAATATACAGGTGGGGGATTAAAAATCACCCCCCCCCCTCC
>QEPC01002304.1:2346571-2371870 GCA_003113815.1 Sphenodon punctatus | reverse complement strand
CCTGAGACTTCGCATCCGCCTGAATGTTTGTTTGTCTTCTCCCATGTCTCTCCCGCTGTCCCCTCTCCTTGTCTCCCCCTCCTTGTCTTTTAGATTGTAAGCCACAGGTAGGGACCGCAGCTGATTATATGTTCTGTACAGCGCCAGGTTGTTACTGGCGCTTTATAAATGTTTAATAATAATAATAATAATAATAGTACAAGTTCCGAGGGCTGCATAGAGGTTAAGGGCAGGAGTGCTTAAGGGATGGATGAAGGAAGAGATGGGTCCGGATCATGACTCTGTCCCCAGTCCTTGTGAGCATGCCATCATCTCTGCTCCCTTACCCTGAGCTCAGTCTTTCAGTGCTTGAGGGTCAGAACTGGATCCAGGGATTAGATCCTAGAACTGGAAAGGGGCCACACAAAAACTAACCATAGACCACATTTAGCCCCCAGGCCGGGCGTTCCCACCTCTGCCTTAAAACAGCGCTGTTTGCAAATATTTTATCTAGTTCAGCTTTACGAGTTGTATTTTTAAGAGCGACTGGCATTAGCCTAACTTTTCTCCCACTGACATCAATGGGCTTCTGAGACATTTCACCTCAAATACTCATACAAGAGAACTTTTATCCCTTGCCTTGCTGATTAGGAACCAGCCCCCACACTTTACTCACTCTCTCTCTAGTTGACTTTTCATTCCAGCATTGCTCATTAAACCTGTGAGTCAACTTAGATGATATCCCCCTCTGTTTGACATCAACACCTTTCAGAAGAGATGCTTAAAGTACCTTCAAAATTTGTGGCCAACTCTTGCTCTATTTCATCAAACCCAGCACTTCTGATATTCTCAAAGAATTCCTTCAGATAGGCCAGTGCATCCTGGATGCGAGCATCTTCATTGATGATGAGGGCATCGTTGTATTTCTGGGTAGAGATACAGACAATTTTAAAGCACTTGTTTTTCTGTTCATGTGTTCAGGATAGATGGGGTCTTAAAATCCTTCTTATGACCATATTAGCTACTACTACTACTTAGCATTTCTGCAGCACTACTAGTCATATGCAGCGCTGTACAGATACGCATAACATAAAGACAGTCCCTGTTCCATGGAGCTTACAGTCTAATCAAGACACAAAGACATAGGCAACTACAAATAAGAGTCTTCCTATGAATAATGGACCACAGGATGCAGGTATTCAGTAAATTTATTTATTTCAGTTAACATTGAAATTAACATGGCTATGATATGGATAGGGCCTGGGGTTCTTGATTTAAAAGTGATCTTGAAGAGGTGGGCCTTTAGGTGGGCCTTTATATGGACAGGGAGGCGGCCTGACGCACCACCTCAGGAAGTTTGTTCCAAGCATATAGTGTGGCAAGGTAGAAAGCACGGAGTTGGTGATGGAGAAAGGCACAGATAAGAGCATCTTGCTCGATGAATGGAGGTCACGAGTAGGGGCGTGGGGGAGATACGAGAGAAGAGGTACTGAGGAGCTGCAGAATGAAGACACTTGTAGGTGAGTAGAAGACTGAACTGTATGAGAAAGCGGATGGGGAACCAGTGTAGTGACTTGAGGAGAGGGGTTAAATGGTCATAACAGTGTGCAAGGAAGAGGAGTCTCGCAGCTGAATTTTGAATAGACTGGTGGAGAAAAATGGCTCAGACCTGAAGCAGGTTGCAGTAGTCTAAGTGGAATGCGATGAAGGAATGGATTAAGGTTTTAGTAGTGTGTCCAGACAAGAAGAGATGGATTTTGGCGATATTATAGAGAAAGAAACGACAAGTTTTAGCAGAGTTTTGGATGTGAGTAGAGAAGGAGAGAGAGGAATCAAAGATGACCCCAAGGTTGCAGGCTGAGGGGAGTGGGAGAATGACAGTGTTCACTACAGAGATGGAGAGAGGTGGGAGGGGAGAAGTGGATTTAGGAGGAAAGATAAGAACTTCTGTCTTGGTCATGTTAAGTTTAAGGTGGCGGTGAGACATCCAGATAGCGACGTCAGCCAAGATCAAACTACTACTGGATTAAATCCAACTATTAATCCAACTATTAGCCAAGTTTTAAAACCCACTATTAAATCCAACTATTAGCCAAGTTTTAAATCCAACTATTAAAACCAACTATTAAATCCAACTATTAGCCAAGTTTTAAATCCAACTATTAAAACCAACTATTAGCCAAGTTGGTCGGGGGATGAGAGATCTGTCGGAGGCTGGGAGCAAACAGCAGGGAATGGATCACTCCATTACAATCGGTTGTGTGCTTCCCTGAAGCAACTGAAGCTGGCCATTACCAGAGACAGGATGCTCGGCTAGATGGACCATATTGCTCTGCCCCAGTATGGCATTTATGTTCATATTTACAAATGGTAAGAGCTGTTCGACAGCAGAACAGACAGCCTAGGGCAGTAGTGGGCTCTCCTTCGCTGGAGGCTTTCAAACAGAGGCTGGACGGCCATCGGTCAGGGATGCTGTAGCTGTGGATTTCCTGCACTGAGCAGGGGGTTGGACTATAGATGACCTCTGAGATCACTTCCAGCTCTAAGATTCTCTGATTCTAAATTTATTCTCCTCATTTGACTGGCAGAACTTATATAATTTTGCAAAGTATCTTGGGATATACTTTCTGAGAAAGACACGACACACAACAAGCTTTCATAATTTTACAGGAGGACTGGTACACTCTAGGGGCCATCCCGTATGTAGCAACATCCGCAGATGCCAGCTTTCTAACATGTGCTCCAGGTTTCTTTGCAATGTACCTTTATGACAGCAGAAGGAAAGCAGCCAAAACCTTTGACCATGTCCATATGCCCAAGGCCATAAGAGGAAAGGCTGAAATAATTGGGTATGTTTAGCCTGGAGAAAGAAAGACTAAGTGAAGAAAAGTTTTTGGCATATAAAAGGATGCCACCAACAACAACAAAAAAAGTGCACATTTGTTCTCCACTGTCACAGAAAATAAAGCAAGAGGGGACGAGATTAAGTTGCAGAAACGTAGATTTTTGCTAGATGTTAGGAAAAACTTTCCAGCAGTAAGAACTACTTGGCAATGGAATAAGTTGCCAGAGAGATTGTGGAATCTCCCTCCTGGATGTTTTCAAAACCCAGCTGGATAAGCATCTGTTTGTGATGCTGTAATCAGAGGCTATCCTGCCTTGAATCAGAGGAATGGACTAGAGACGGGGTAGGGAACTTTGAAAAGTAGTACAGGCTGAGGGTCGAACAGAAGTTGGGGGCAGGAGCGCTTACAGGGTGTTCCCAGAAAGAAGAGGGTTCATGCAACAGGGCAGAATCCCTGTGGGCCTTGGACACTTTAAGAGGAAGCTAGCGCCAGCCAGGTGACTGGGTTAGCTGGGCTGCAGGTGCTGCCAGTGACTGAGGACAGCACTGAAGTGGCGGCAGCTGTGAAGGGCGTGGCTAGGCCAGCTCAGAGAGGCTGAAAAGCCAGAAAAGGGTTCAGTAGCAAGAAGAACAAGAGGAAGGACAGAGCTGAGTGGAAGTTCTGCAAGTAGGTGCAGAGAATTGTGCCTGAGCCAGAAGTATTCTGGGACAGAGGGAATGAGCCTGCCCAGAGAACCCGAGACAGGAGTCTGCCAGTCAGAGGATGTTTCCTGACTGGGCTAGGAACTGTCACTAAACTGTGAGTACAAGCCAGAGGGCTGTGCCTGGCTTGGGAACCGTATATTTTCGTGCAGCAGTACCTGCAATACAGTTAAATGCACAGCCACTTTCCATTATAAGCAGGGGACTGTTGAAGCCCCAATTTTGAGGAAACTGCTTGAGCTACATTTCTGAAAATGTATTCTTGGCTAAAATATGTGGGGGCCGTCATACGTGAAAAACTCAGAACAAAAAAGTTATGACTGTTTTTTTAAAGGTTAATTAGTTGTGTTCAAAATGCACAGAATCCTGATGATTTCGAATCATCAATCTCTTTCCCCCCCCCCCGATAAGTTGAGCCCCCAAACTTCACAGGCTTACAATGTATGGAGTTGAATCCTCTCAGTCAAAAATGTTACAAAATCATTTTGACTCTAGCTTAAACTCCAAAAAACATACAAATGCATTACAATTACAATTTTAAAAATATTCAACTCCATACAGTGCAACAAGACAAATGCCAAAAAGCATGGGAATTTATTTAAGAATTTTCTATCAATACTTCATATTTTATCCTCATCAACATAAATGTATGTTGATGTGGATAAAATATGAAATATTGCTAGAAAATTCTGAAACAAATTCCCATGCTTTTTGGTGGTGGTGCACTGTATGGAGTAGAATATATATTTTAATTGTAATGAATCTGTATGTGTTTTGGCATTTATGCTAGAGTCAAAATGATTTTGTGATGTTTTTGAAGAGGAAAGCTTTTTTGTTTCAAAAACTGTTGCGCATTTAAGGTTTTTTTTAAATTGTAAACTTTTTTTGTTTTGGTAATAATGACATTGTGTATACACTGTATGAGAGTAAAGAGACTTGGGCTGATTCCAAAGACTGAGTACTTGCTGGGGCCTTAATACTGTAAAGATTCACCCTGGGCAAGCCCATCCCTGCCAAAGTCCTCCAAATCATGGCTTTGTGCTATGGATCCATCCCCTTGTGCACATGCCCCCATCTTTGCTTCCTTATGCTGAGCTTGGTCTTCCAGTTCTGCCCTCAACCGCTGAATCAAAGGGGTCAGAGCCTGGAACGGAAAAGGGGTTAAATAAAGAACAGCTGTGGGCTGCATTTGGCCCCCAAAGTCTGAGGTTCTCTGCTCCTGGATTAGATGACCCTTGAGCTTCCTTCCAACCCCTACAATTTTATGATTTGTCCTGTACTGAAACCAGTGGAGCTCTGACAAGTCACACCAGAATCTAGCCCTGCAATTACAGCCTTCCCAATAGGACCCCAGCAAGAACTGTGAAAACAAAAGAAGAAATCTGGAATTTGGGCAGACAAAATGGAGGTCCTACTCTATGCAGAAGCACTGTAAGAAGAGGAAGATCAAGGTTCAAATCATGACTTAGCCATGAACTTATTTGGTGACCTTTGACATCAAAGCACTTTCTCTCAGCCTCAGGAGGAACTGAGATGAATATCTCAGAGGAGACAATTCCATGGTGAGGAGCTCTCCACAGCAACGACCTTAATTGTCCACCAATTTACGGCATGATGACAGGATCCCCTAACAGCGAGTGGCAAACTATAAATAATACCTACCCGTAAGTGCTCAGTGTAAATAAAAAGAGCCCTACAAATTTTGCTCTCTTCCTCCTTGTCTTGCAACTGTAGGACTCTGCACTTTTTCTGTGTGTTGACAATCCACTGCTCGTATTTCTGGGTTCAGAAAATTGGACTCTTAATCTGGGACAAGGCATCTGGTACAGAAACAGATATCGGCACACACCTCATTATATAGCTAGAGTCCAATGAAGAATAAAGCATACTCTACTTACCATGAAAACCATGTTAAATAAGCATTGGCATTAGCTTTTATTGGCTTGAAATGAACAAAAGCACGTTGGCTCCGAGACAAATCAGCCCTTTATTGGTGCTAGGCAGACGGGGAAAGCTTATGTCAGCGATTCCCCAACTTCTTGTCTGCATGACCACATTTTGAAATTTTAAATATAATTCCAATTCCCCAAATACCACAAAGACATGCAAAGTAGACCAAATATCAATCAACATATCAACCTCAACTCCAGATATGACCCCACTTGAACTTCCAACACATACAAAACCGCTGTTCTAAACCAATTCACAAGGTCAACAAATAAAGTCATCGGTTGTGACCCACCAACTGCTTACGCTAGAGTATCTGGTGGGTCCTGGCCAGAGTTTCTAGAGTAAAGTGTGTTCTACTTGTCAAGGGAGCATGTGCCAGAAATATTTCAAACAGGGAACTTTGCCAAACAAAAACTGCGTCCCGCCCCTCCCCCCAAGTGGATTGTTCGTGATTTGGAAGAAGGTTTGAGAAGGAGGGGATGAGAGGGAGAGAATCCATTGGGGTACAAAGGGTAAACTTCTTCAAAAATGTTATCTAAATAATACTTATTGTCTCCATCACCGTAGTATGGCACATCCATTCTGTAACTAGCCAAAAGGGAGCACAAACAAGGAACCAAGCTATAATGGTAAGAGGGGTTAGAGGGAGTATTAATTAAGAACTTAAAAGGTAGGCAGGAGATTAATTTAATTTGGGAGTCAGAAAATGAGTGATGGAATTTAAGGGAGCTGAAGAAATAAGTGCCACGGAAGTGAGCAATAAGGAGTGCCTGATCCTGGAGACTCTCAGACCTGTTCTCTTACCTATAGAGTAAAGGCTTCTTGCCAGTGTCTCGGTTTTAGACATCATCTCAGAAATAATTTCCACAAACTGATTCTTGGGACGCATCTTAATGAGTCTGATAACTACAGGAAGAGAAGGAAGTGATTAATTGGTAGCGGACTCCATTGTTACTAATGGAGAAAATGCAGTGAGCCACTGGCCATAACAAAGGATACTGATCCTCACCTTCATGCTTTTTGATCTAGCAGGGTCACATCTTACTCTGAGTGACTTCAGTTGCCTTTACTCTAATGAGTCATACAGGCAGAGGGAAAGAATTACCCTAAAGTTTCATCAGACAAAGCTTTATTGGCATTTTCCAGTGCTCAATAAAGAGGAGACAATGGGTGAAGCCACATGAGTCGGAAGTGCCTGATTCCCTACGCGCCCCAGGATGGGTAATCACAGCAGTCACACTTAGGGGCCAGTGTGGAGAGCAGGGCAGATGTTACACACACCCCACATGGGGAAACCAGGCAGGCAGACCACTGTCTGCCATGCCCCAGGGTGGGTCAATGTACCAACCACATGCACTGGCACCCAGCCCCTTCCACCCTCCCCAGCTGTGGCTGCACGGGAATGGCGCCAGCACCCACCACTCAAAGACCTGGGTCAGACAGGACCCCAGGTCAGACAAAGACTGGGCCCATGACCGTCAGTATGCTTCCTTGAGTTGGGCACTTTGAATATTTTAGCATTTTGTTATTCAGTAGTTTGTTTTCAGTGCTACTTTTTATTAGGGAACTTTTTTTTGGAATGTGATTGGTCCATCTCTGTGACATCATACCTCAGCAGAGAATCACAAAAATACTGAATAATGAAGAACAAAATACCCAAGGTAACCTAAAGTCGACTAAATAACAAATACTGAAACAACAAAGAAACTAACATTGCTATAACGACAAAGATGAATTCAGATATTTCTTGTAGGAACAAATGTGTGAATTATCTTCATGGATATGAAAATACCTTAGTACTGATCTGCACTTCCTACTTTATCGTCAGGACTGAATTAACCATCTGGGTTCCATCAGTGAGTGTGCCTGTCTGCCTAGCCTAAATCTATTTATAAAATCACGAGATTTAATGTTGTGGAATTGCAGAAGCCCATAATAACTTAATTTAACAAGCTGTTATTTAGTCGACTTTAGGTTACCTTGGGTATTTTGTTCTTCATTATTCAGTATTTTTGTGATTTTCTCCTGTGGAGTAACTCTTTTTGTAGAAGAGCAAGTGGGGAAGGAGGGTAGTTTGCCCGTGGCGGCCTCATACAAGCGAGAGCCCCGTGCCAAAATTGGGACGTGGGGCTTGAACAGAGCGAGTGAATAGTGGAATAAAGAGACTCCTATAAGGAGGAGTTATGCTCCAGGCCTCCTGAAACCTGAGAGTGGCTCCGAGAGAAGCATCTAGGTGAGTGTTTCTCAGCCTTTACCCAGTCATGAACACTGGAGTGACGTAAGTGACTACTTGAGAGCATGGCATAATTGCATGAATAATTAGCATAAATATGCATAGATTAAGTCTCCCTCTGCAATTCAATTAAATTTAATGGAAATTGAGATAATTAATTAATTAATCCCATCTTGACTGTTTCAAAGTGCTCCTGAGCACTACTGAGAGCTGGCTTTGGGAGCACTTTCACACACTTCCCAAGCACCAGGTTGAGAATCCCTGCTCTAGGTGGCGTGAATGGGGGTCCCCAAACTATGACTAAGCACATAGCCTCCCCCATCCAAGCCTGTTTACTTTCTTCTCCATAACTTTCAGTAATATAAAAAAATAAGTCATGTAACTTCCGTAAACTTTAAGGTTTGACTGGGTCTCCAAAAACACACACGTCTTTTCCATGGATGCCAAGCAACTAGCAACCTGTGGCAGGCACGCAAACATTAAAAGGTTACTATAAGTTTCCATTCCAATGCACTTAAGAAAAAGAACAGCAACTTTACTTGCCTTTACAACGGTGATCCCCAAGCTTTTTGCCTGTGTGATATTCTTTTGAGCCTTAGGCTGTTTTTACAAGAGCATTAATCCAAACTAAGTGGCTCTTAATATGGATTAAGTTGATCGTGTGAACACTTTAGTCTGAATTAACGAACCCGGATTCAAAATTTAAACTGGGTTCTGGAAACCTAATTTTTGAGGATTTATTTTAATGTGGTTTAAGCTTAGTCTGAATTAGTGATCACGTGAACAGTTAATCCGGACTGAGTCCAAGGCGCCACAGAGTGCTGCAGATAGACATGTCTCCCCTCTAGCTGTCCGTATCTCTATGGTATCCCACAGTGTTTTCAGCAGTCTGTTTGGCACACCGAATTTAAAATCCACAGAAATCAGAGTGGAAGAGGACATTGAAAACTGGTTGTATCGCACCATGCGATTTCGCAGTCTTCTTTGTGACTCCTAATCCAGATTAACCTATTCACACTGCAAATCAGGATTAATTCTTCTTCTGAATTTTAAAATGATCGTGTAAACAGTTACTCCTGAATAATAACCCTGAATTAATAGATCTGGATTGAAAACTAATTTGGATTAACTGTGATCGTGTAAAAACAGCCTTAAATATAATCCTATAACCCTAAACAGCAACATGCAAAGTATATCAAGAATCCATCAAAATTGGGAGCTCATTTGCAGTTGGTGTCACTCCAGTTTGGGAATCTCTGCTTTAGAAAATACCTCAGGTGGTTATGCCTGACTGGAGACAGTTTTTAAGAGGTCAGAATACAGCATAAACAAAATAAAAATAAAAATCCACCAAGACTACAAATTACACTAACATTTTGGCACAGGCCAGTCCTAATCCAACTAAAACAAGAGACCCATGAGGTTTATTCTCTTTTCATTTGCACATTTTAAATTACTTCACTGGCTTTAACACAACTAACCCCAAGTGACATGTTTCTTCCTGAAGAAAAAAGGAAAAGCTTATTACTTTTTTCGGGCATGTAGACAAATTTCTTCAGATCCCCAAAGTTTTCCTTGACCGTGGATATGACTTGAACATTCAGGTTGGCACAGAGGTTGCAGATGTATTCTATTGTGTCTTTGAGGTTCTTGGCAGAGCCGATTCCAACAGAGGCAGTTAATCCCACAATCTGAGTGCATGAACAAATTTTTAAAAATTGCTTCATTACTCATGGCACTAACATAAATTAGTCAAGTGAGGATTCTGTAACTGGAATATAGGAAACTCCATGCATGATCAGAGCCAGGCTTGCTCAAAAGTTCTTAGAAGTGTAGACAAAAGTTCACTCTCCACTCCATTCAGACTCAGTGGGGCATAACCTAACAAAATGTACCCCGCTTGGTGCCCCCTCACTCCTCTTCTGTGTAGTCACAGTCACCCTTCCACACACCCTATTCCACCACACCCTCTTTCCCTTTGCGCCCCTGCCAGGGCCAGCGCTACCATTAGGCAGCTCAAGCAGCTGTCTGGGGCAGAAACTTGAAGGGTGTGGCTTTGCTCCCCCCACCCTCACTCCCCATCCACCTGTCACTGCTACCGAGCAGCTTTGTGCTGGAGAGGGACAGCAGAGGTGCCCCTTCCCCTGATCCAGTGTGTAGTTTGTGGTGGCGGCAGCAGGATCAAGGGCAGTAGAGGCATCAGAAGAAGCAGGATGGGGGTGGAAGAGGTGCCCCCTAGGTAGCTCCCCCCACTGATCCAGCTACTGCCACCGCCTGTCTCGGGGTCCCCTCATTTGCCCCATTGAGCTTCTGCCAATACCTTTCCTGCCCTTATACCTGCTGCCAACGCTACTGAACTCTGTGCTGGGGGGGGGGAGGAGAGAGATGACTAGTGTGGCAAGGGGATGCCTCTCCTGCCACCCTCCAGTTGTTGCCACTGCTTCTCCTGATCCCCTCTAGCCATCGCCAAGCTTTGCAGCAGGGGCTGCCTAAGGCCACCTAGGGCAGTAAATCTCTTCGTACCGACTCTGGCCCCTGCTATTTCTTGCTATTTCAAATTGACTATGCAGGGTAGTTGCAGAAGAAATGGTAGCTCTGCCCACTTCAGTTAACTGAGCCACCAATCAGAATTCCTCTTAGTGAAAGCATTCTCCCAATTTCTGTCAACTGCAGGGTTGGGGAACAGAGCTAAGCAGTCTAGAACTGGGGAGTCTCTGACGCCACCCAAAGCAAAAAGCTACATTTCCTGCAGTATGCAAAGGCTCTGCTCAAAGCTGCGGGCCACCTATTTCTGTTGTGTAGCCAAGTACTTTTATTTGGTCCTGAATTTGAATGGGGCTTAAGTTTATAGAAAAGCCCAATTGGGAGCAAAGGCACCATTCCAGGCTGTCCAATTTAGCCTGGAAAAGTCATTTTCCCAGTGTTCCCCCCCCACCTCGGTGTTAGCTTGTTGGTTATGTACATGTGTGTGTTTTCTGTTGTTTTGTTTGTTTGTTTGTTTGTTGTATTGGTAGCCATAGCGAAGGCCCGAGCTAATAAACTATTATTATTACCTCAGTGTTTTGTGCCTCACCTGAGGAAGCGACCTTGCAGGTTGGTCAAATTTAAGGTCCAAGTAACTGGACATTAGTACATTGTAAGGATGACTGCCTATGGTGTTGTGGCACTCGTCAAATATCATCAGCGTAAAAATGCCAAGGGAAGAAATGGTTCCGTCTTGGAGGATGTTCACAAGAATCTGAGGTGTCAAGACAATTATATCGTTCCGTTCAATAGTCATCAATACAGGGGCATCGCTAGCCGTTTCCCCACAAATACCTGTAACTTTGTACCTGTGAGGAAGAGACAGGCATTAAACACATCAGTAGCAGTTCAGATATACTTTTATGCCGCTTGTGTGGCGCAGAGAGCAATCTGATAACAGCATTAGATTTCCTAGACTAACAATTTTGGAAGATAAACTCCTTGAGGTGTAAATGTTTAAATGTGTGTTTGTGGAGGGCAGGGAGGGTCTAAAGGTAGACAGCTAGGGTCTGACACAAACTCAGCAAGCATCTACTGACTTAAATGGGTTTCAGACCAGTCCTGTTTTGAGAGGTAGCGAGCGTCTCCAACTTCTAGTAATCAAAGTGAATTTGGTGAAGGCATGGGTGTAGTTTGATTTTTACATGGGGGTGCAGCTAGAAGGGCATTCCAAAATACTGAAAAGGGGTCCCTATGGAAAGGGAAGAGGAAACTGTTTTTGTGCTGTGGGGATGGTCTCTTTTCACAGGGATCCTCCTGGATGGCCAGCTCAGGACCCTGGGAGTAGATCCCCCACCTTGACCAGCAGGAGGCAGATTTCAACTTTTTGGAGCAGGCACAGAGGGGAATCTGACCCCTAGTGTTCCAGTTGATTGTCTGACTGCAGGCGAGCAAGATGCAGCAGATTTAGGATTAGTAACTGGTTTTGTTTTTGTTTTCTGCTGCATTTGTTGAGAGAGGCCAAGAAACTAGAGGTGTCAGGGAGAGTGGTTCGCTGACTCCTTTCTAGCAGAGAGAGCAAGAGTGCGGGCCAATCACTGGGCTCCAGTTCCAGCTAGCTTGGGAGCCAGGAAGAGCATATACAGCCTGGGGTGTTATTTGGCCTGCCTCAGACCCGCTAAAGGAGTCCCCTCCCCAGCTCACACATTGGAACAGAAGCAGAGCGCCGAGCAGGGAACCGAACAGCGGCCCGCTGCATGAGTGCAGCGTGGCAGGAACACAGCCGCAGCGGAGGCAGGTGGCAAACTGCCCGGAGCAGTTTGTGACAATCACAATGGCAGTGACCAGGTGGAGCCAGGAGGAGGAATCTGTCGGTGAGGTTTCTGAAACTGCAAGATCCCCCTCAGCCGCAGACACCACCACCCCCCCATGCTTGTATTGAAAGAAATCTTAATCTCCCTAAAAGATCTTCAGCGCCGTAAGCACAAATGCCCCCTCACCGCTGGGATTTACGGGAGGCTCCAAGGGGGCAGGAAAAGGAAAACAGCCTGCAAAAAGGCACCAAAATCTGCCAGGCCCCTGCTGGAGTCAGAAGATTCTTCTGACTGTGGGAGAGGGAGAGGCCAAGAAGCCTCCTCTGGGGAGGAAATGCAACCTGGCTTTGGAACAGGGGACCTGTCCCCTCTGGCGCCCAGCCAAAAAGAGGAGGCCACAACGCCTAAGAGGGTCATCTCCTCCCATCCCCATAGAGAGGCTGAGGCAAACACTGAGGAATTCAAAGAACTTGGACCATGCTGATGATGGGGAACCCTCTCTCAAGGAAGGCCAGAACCGAGAGGAAACCCTCGAGGCCTCCAAAGGCCCTGGGAGAGCATTCACTATTAATTACAGGGATGAAATATATGCTCGGGTACAAAAAACCCTTGATGGGGAAACAAAATCCAAAAATGCCTAGAATATATTCCTAGATCCCACGTGAGGCACAAGGGAATGGTGCTAGACACAGCCTTTGAGAGGATTATCAAGACCGAATGGCTGCACTCTATTAGGGCCTTTAAGTTAAACAAGGCCCAAGAGTTACTATACTCATTTACTAAAAGTAAAGAGCCATTCCTAGCCACTCCCAAAGTGGACACAGCTGCGGTGCCACTAGTCAAAAAGTTAGTGTTCCCTACCGAGGGCAAGTGCTTTTCCAAAATGGCAACCCTAACACGCTTACTTCTCATGAGCTTTAAACCCTGCGGTGTTTCTACCCCTAGAAATGGTCCTTTCATTCCTACAGGTCAGGAACATAAAGTCCTACAACACCCCTAGAGAAAAACAATCTAGAAATAGACCACGATGGTTCCACCCAACGGGTACAGGAGCCCCCACCCGACTCAAACAGGGGACAGGCTCAGGCCATGGCAAATCTGATGCATGACCTTTGGTGATCCCTCCTAGAGGAACCCACAGCTGGGGGGTGGGGCAGGGCAGGCCTATTAATAGAAGAATGGGAATGATCAATCACCAGTGCCTGGGTCCTAGAAATCATTTGAGCAAGGTCCGCAATCCATTTGTCTGGCGGTGTCTCAGGGGGATTGGCTGACCTTTCTGGACTTAAAGGAGGCATACCTTCATGTCCCAATTAAGTCCAGCCACAGACGGTGACTGAGATTTTGATGCAAGGAAAGATTGGCAATATACAGCCCTTCCCTTCAGGTTGGTGACATCTCCGAGAATGTTTATGAAGGTTCTCCTCACCAATCTGCAGTCAGAGGGAATTTGTCTGCACCCATACTTAGGTGACATACTGATCTATCTGGTCATCATCGAAAGAAAAGGCAATGCAGGATCTCTCCTGGACAATACAGTTCCTCCAGGGACATGGCTTTATTGTGACTTTCAAGAGCAGCCACTTGGCCCCCACTGACTAGAACATCTGGTGGTGATCCTTAACACGAGCACCCACAAAGTCTTCATACCATTGCCATATCAGGACAACATCTTGCAAATGATCCAACAACTCAGGGACAAACAACGAGCCAAGTTGAAAGTGTTGGTGAGCCTCCAGGGACTGATAATATTATGCACGCAATTCCTACAGTGGGCCCGGTTTCATGCAAAACCTCTACAAGTCCTTCTCCAGCTCTTTCAGGACCAGCTGACAGCGGGTTTCAATTTCTGGGTACCAATTTCCCAGGAGGCGATAGCATCCTTCGAATGATGGACAGAGAACAGAAGGTTCCTATATGAAGTTGCTACGTCCAGTCCCAGCGGGTTTCAATTTCTGGGTACCAATTTCCCAGGAGGCGATAGCATCCTTCGAATGATGGACAGAGAACAGAAGGTTCCTATATGAAGTTGCTACGTCCAGTCCCGCCAGGGTCATAATCAGGGCCGGCCCTGGGCATGTGCCACATGTGCCGCCGCACATGGCCCTGCGGCTGCACATGCCCCCGCGGCCAGCTGGGGCCCCAAGCTTGCATGGCTGAGCAGCAGGCTGCAGCCAGCTTCTCCCCCAATATGTTCTTCTGCCTCCCCTCCCTGGCTCCGGTCCCCATTCCTCACCTGCCTCTGCCTCCTAGTAGTGCTGCACCAGCAGCAGCAGCAGCAGCAGCAGCAGCAGCAGCAGCAGCAGCAGCAGGGCGTTCAGACTGGGAGATAAAGCTGTTTGTTTACAAACAACTCTTCCCCATGTGAGTGATCAGAAGGTTATCTTGTAAAGGTTCTTTGAGATGGCTCCCAACAGTCTCACAACTGGGTTGTGCATGTTCATCCTATTCAAACAGACCACATGATGGCCTCGAGCTCTTCTAGTATAAAAAGCACTGACTCTCCGCCTCTGAATGACCGTTCCTTCCAACCCTTTCTAGGAATATAAGAAAAAAATTCCATGTGGGGCTGGAAGGGTGGGTGTTGTGAGAATGTTCGGAGCCATCTCGAATAACCTTGTTTACAAGGCAGCAAGCTTCTGTTCTTCTTCGAGTGGGTCCTCACATGATATTTTTACATGGCTCCGCTGGGTGGGGGGTCCATGGGCGCACTGATGCATTGGCGGGGCATGCACACAGCTGCACGCGCATCCCCAATCATCCATACCCATGAAGTAACCACCGTTTCCCCTGGTTGCTCCGTGTGTGGGGACAAGTGGTGGGGGGTGGGGGGTGAGTGGGGATGCGTGTTAGGCAGGTGCACACGCACCCCGTCACCATGAGCATGTGCACCGTGTCGTTCACACGGGGCTCCCCCACCCATGAACACACACAAATCTGCATGTTCATGGGTGGGAGAGGCCCATGTAAAAAGGGCCACATTCTCACAACTGTCTTACTTATACTATTTTAGGTAGGAATTTGGGATGTAAAGCAATATCTGTTCTATCTTGGAAAATAAATTTACAAATATGGTTCTGAGATTATTATGGCTGCTATTTCACTAACTTTTCTTAATGAAGTTATTGCTAACAGGAATACTGTCTTTTAAACCTCCACGAGTTCATTTGCGCCCCCCCCCCGCCCATATAATCAATTCATGCTGCCCTGGGGGCACAAATTAAATGGTTATGGGTGGGGGGCAGCGTGATTTGTTTATATGGGGGGCACAAATGAACTGGTTATGGCGTGGGGGCATCGTGAACAGTGTCTGGTGTGTTTGATAGCAGCACGTCTGAACTGGTTGCACTGCATGCGTGCATAAGGCACAGGTGGCACCGGCAGCAAGAAACAGGCCCTGGAGGCCAGGCTGGCTAAGCTCACCTCCTCCTCCAGTAAGGCAGTGGACACAGTCAGTCTCTCTGTGCCTGCCTCACTGCCCGCCCAGCTGCCCCTGCAGTGGAACCACTCCTGGGGAGTGATGGTAGATGCTCGGCTGGGGAGGTGGAGGCCATGCTTGTCTATGGCCACTAGGCTGAGCACCAGGTAAGGCAGCCAAGGGGTGGCAAGTTGGGGGGCAGGGGGGGAAGAAGCATGGGGAGGCCATGCTTCTCCATGGTTGCGCCGAGTGGTGGAGAATGGGAATCCTTCCTGTCCAGAGGGAGTAAATTTTATGTAAATTTACATACTTGCATAATTAGGTGGGGCCTAATTATGCAAATTAAGCCTCGCACCAAGACTTCGCACATGGTCTCCCTGGGGCTGGCCCTGGTCATAATAATAACAGACGCCAGCCTGACAGGCTGGAGGGGTGCACCTGCAGCAGAAATCTGCACAGGGCGTGTGATCTCTGAGAGAGAAGCAATGCAGGATCAGTTGGCTGAAGCTGTGGAAAATTTTCCTGGCACTGAAGGCCTTTGCTCTGGAAGGCAAACATGTTCTCGTGTATACAGACAATGTGATGGCAAAAGCCTACGCGAATCATCCAAGGAGGCTCTCGCTCGGAGTCCTTGCACCGATTGTTGCTGCTGCTGCTGCTGACCTGGGCAGAAGCCAATCTGAAATAGTTGCAGGCCCTTCATATTCAAGGAAAACAAACAGGTGGATTGGTGGATCTGGGAGAGGGGACTTTCCGTGACGAGGTATTCAACCTGACAGTAGAAAGTTGGTGTGTGCATGTCGTTTTTGTTACAATAACAAAAATCATCGTTTTCATTATCGTTATTGCAACAACAAAACCGACAAATAATAACAATGAAAACAGAAATGAAAATGACATTTTTGTGTTTGAAATAAAGGGAAAAACACTGAAAAACGTATTTCCGGCTATACTCTTTTTGTTTCTAATTCAATTCTGATTAAACTTGGGAGTGATTGTGCCTTCAATGGAGGGCGCTATGTGTACCAAGTTTCAAAATGATTAGATAAAGGGAACCAATTTAAGAAGCAATTGAATATTGTGATTTTTAAGAAAAGCTCAATACACATTCATGGCTAGAACTTCTTTATCTTCAATTCAATTTGCATGAAACCTGTGAATATTATGTCCCTCCACAAGCTTAACACTCCTGCCAATTTTCAGAAAGATTGGATAAAGGGACCTAATGGTATAAGACATTAACTTTAAAATACATTTCCAGTTGCAACATGTTTATATTCCATGATGTTTACAGGATATTTGGCAGGAATGTATAATATACCTTCCCTGTCATCTCTGCCAAACTACAGGTCAATTTGATAAAGGGACCCAATCTTATAAGCAATTGAAGTTGTCCCCTTGAAGACCATTATTCAGATAAATAGCAGCACATGCAGTGCCAGTCAGAGGCAGGCACCTGGCATGGAAGAGGGAGGGAGGCTGTAGGAGGGAGGATATGGAGCAACCCAAAATACTGACGGACACATTCACTGGCCAATTACTGCATGCTTCCAGCTTTCCGGGACCAATCAGTGGCTTTGAGGCGGGCATACGGGGTGGCCCTGAGACGGGCATAGAAGGGACATAACTGGGACTTTGAGGATAGCATCCCAGCAATCAGGAGACATAGTTTACACATCCAAGCTGGCCAATTATCACAATCACATCCTGCAGCACTGTGACAGAGGACATGAGAGAATCTATTGGCTCTTTCCTAAACAGATGCTTCTGACTTCCCAGTAAAAAGTGAGGGAGAGAAGTTGGGATGGTCGCAGCACAGAATGAGGATATTTGGTTGACATTTCTGCTGGCCAACTGACATCACAAAATGATCTTATACCACAGTGACACATAAGAGAATCCCTGGCATAAGTTCCTTCTCTGCATATGCTGTGTAGGCATATAAAATTGGGACCCTTTATCCTATCTTTCTGATATTTGGCAAGAGATAATCATGAAAGTGTGATATACAGACCTGCCAACTTTCATGTACACTGGTTGGATGACATAGATGTTACAGTCAGACATACATTTCTAAGTTAATTGCTTATACCACCAGGACCCTTTATCCAATCCTTCTGAAAGTTGGCAGAGATAGTAAATATAGGAAGGGGTGTAAACTTGCCAAGTTTCATCTAGATTAAATGTGAGGAAAAGAAGTTACAGCTATGAATGTATATGATGATTTTTACAAAATAATGTAATTAAACTGCTTATAAAATTGGATTCCTTTATCCACTCTTTTTGGAATTTGGTACACTTAATGCCTTCCATTGGAGGTACAATCCCTCCAGGATTCAGCCAAATATAATGAAATACAAAGACGTTACAGCCAAAATTGTGTCTTTCATTGAAACCAATGGAAAACGAAAATGACAATTTGATATTTATGAAAACGACAGATTGAAATAATGAAAACGAAAACATGGGCTCCTGGTGCACACCTCTAGTAGAAAGCTTAAGACCAGTAATAGAATGTGACGGTAACCCGCTACACATCCCGCTTCCACGAACAGCAGGCAGTAGCTCACAACACCCTCAATCAACAGTGGCCACCAGCACTGGCTTACGCATTCCCACTCTTTTCCACGCATCACCAGAATGATCACAAAGATACAACAACAAAGGTCACCCATGATTCTCGTGACTCCCTTTTGGCCCAGGAGACTGTGGTTCACGGATCTCCAGGAGCTGAAGGCAGCCCCTCTGCTTCAGCTCCCACTGGCACCGGACTTATTAAAACAAGGTCCAGTACGATACAAGAACCCAGGGCTGCTGAGACTGACTGCGTGGAAGCTGAGGGGAGCTTTGAGGCAGTTAGGATATTCCATCTAGAAGGGTTTCTGAGCTGGATGCTTTGTCGAGAAAGAGCTTTCTGCACTTTCAGGGATGCCTCAGTGGTCCTGAGGCTGAACCCTGCCTTCTGTCCAAAAGGTAAATTCTGCCTTTCACAAGAACCAGGAGATAGCTTCCCCTCCTTCTGCCCTAACCCATCCCACCCTCGGGAACCGGCTTGGAACAAACTGGATCTGAGAAGGGCTTCTACGAGTGTATCTAGACAGGACAGCTGCCTTTCAGTGATCCTCTTCCTTGTTTGTAAATTATAGTCCTAATATTTGATAGTAGAAAGCTTTCAGACCTAAGGGTCTGAAAGTTTCCAAGTCTGATCTCTAAATGGTTAGTGGCTTGTATTAGGGAGGCATATAGGACTCAGAATAAAGCGCCTCTGCAAACTATTCTGGTCCACTCTCTTTGAGATGCAGTGGCTACTCGGGTATTCAGACACCAGGCTCTATATGAGGAGACCTGGTCTTTGGTCCACACCTTTATCAGGCATTAGAAGTTTCAGGAACAGAATTCTGCAGATGCAGTCTTTGGGAGAAGGGTACTTCAGGCAGTAATTTAGTTTTGGACTGCTAATCCATGTACTTTTCATTCTGCTTATTCCTCCCTAGATTCTGCGGACATTGTTTTGGGACATCCCCGAGCTGGCCATCCAGGAGGATACCTGTGAGAAAGGAAAATTGGGTACTTACCTGGTGAATTTTCCTTCTACAGGGATTCCTCCTGGACGGTCAGTTACCCACCCGGTTGTTTAATTTTACTGTGGAACTTCTTGTTTCCTAGTTGGTTTTTGAGTTGTAGGTAGTTTATCCTAAGTTTTCTATTGTTGTCGTTGAGAGTTTTTAGAGGACTATTAGTTTAGGATGGTATTGCTTACTATCATCTGGAACGCTAGGGGTCAAATCCCCTCTGCACATGCTTCAAAAAGTTGAAGTCTGCCTCCTGCTGGTCAAGGTGGGGATCTAACCCGAGGGTCCTAAGCTAGCTGTCCAGAAGTCCATGTAGAAGGAAAATTCACCAGGTAAGCCCCCAATTTTCCTCTCTACAGATCACGATGGGGCCCTGGTCCTGTGACCTATGGTGGGGTGGGTCAATGACATTCTGAGATACAGGATGCCTTTCAAAATACAGGAAACCCACTGTCAAGAAGAAGAGGGACCCCCATCCACACCTCTTAAAAAGAATAAACAGCAGCTAGTTATAGTCCCCTCCACTGCCCCGTTCCCCCTAGGATGCTTGTTGTGGGAAGTCAGCAGTAGGGGTGTTCACAAAACTCTGTATATGTGAGTCAGTAGTTGGGGATTTCCATGGCACGAAACTCAGTATATGCAAGGAGCAAAGATCTGGCTCCACCTTCCTAGCCCCATGACACTATGGGGGTGTGCAACATCCATTCCTGCCTGTGGGTTGCTACCAGTGTTTCTGCTTACAAGGGAAAATTCCTTATAAATGAATGAATATCTGCAAGGGGAAAATCATGAAAAAAGAGGGAGCAATTCCCAGCTGCACAACGCCCCCATACCCAACCGTGGGGCTAGAGCTCCATTCCGTGTCAGCTCTGGCCCCATGGCTGGGTATGGGGGCATTGTGCAGCTGGACTCTATTCTCCATCAGCTCCCCAGAATCTGCTTGCCCCCACGTCCCAGCCATGGGGCTGGGAGAGACAGTCCAGTTTCTCCATTACATACCCAGCTATGTGGCTAGAGCTCTGGGAACAGGGACAACCCATTCACATGCATACCCCCTGCCCCAGCCATGGGACTGAAAGCAACCTGCCTGAGCCCTCTTCCTGTGACCAGAGGCAGCAGGAAGTGCTCTACCTGCCAGGAAGGCAGTATTAGTACAAGGATACTTCAAGCCCCAGATACAGGGAAGAAGGTAATTGTGGCAACAGCAGCAGCACTGAGAAAGGGTGCCTGGAATGAGAGGCGAATGAGGTAGGGAGATAGTCAGGGCTAAGCTCAGACCATGGGTGTAGGACAATGGATTTTTTCAGAACAGTCAGTCCAACCAGCATCCTTCACAAAAGAAGCAGACTATTTTCTGAAGCCTCTGCACATCGGTGTGTATCCACATGTTCCTGGGGCCAAGGAGGGGGTGCTGCTGTCACAGTAGTGAGCAGGGAAATAGTCACAGCCAGAGATGTGTCAACTTCCAACATTTACAGGTGAACGCTATATGTTCACACTTTGGCACATTCAAGCGGCTGCTTTTTCACATGCAGCTTGCACTTACTCCTGAATAGCTAAGTGTTCACTTTGTGAGTGGTGTATGCTTTCAGGCATTGAGCTGAATGTCTTGGGTCACTGCTTCTTATTTTAATTCAAACACACCAAGAGGGAGAGGTCATAGTGGTTGAGTAGCTGGACACTCATCTACATCCCTGAAGGTCATGTGTTCAAGTTCTCTTTGGTGTCAAGGGGTGTCTGTTTCCAATTTGACCCAGATTCAAATGGGTCCCTGATCCCTTTGATTGGGAAAGCCAAGCGTGATCAGAAATGGTGCCGGCCACACCATTACCTGGGCCTTGTGTACTGTAGACCACAGAAACTGGCATGTCTTATCCATGTCAACCCAATGGGCTGCATGGCTCTTTGATAGCAGAGCGGCTATTGATAGCACTGGATCTGTCTACAGCACATGGAAAGGGCCAGCCTGTTCTTGATATTAGGGATAAAGAGAGATGATCCACTAGCTACTCAGGAGGAAATACACCTACTTGGTTCTTTCAAAATGCTTCTCGAACACACTCTTCTGTTGCTCATAGACTGGCACTTTAGTAGCTAGAAAGACGACTTTCCCTTTCTGTCCAGGAGGCATATTTGTGAGGTGGTTCTCGCATATCATAAGCGCCACAAAGGTTTTCCCAGAGCCTTTTAACAGAGAATGTAATAAAGGTTAGTAAGATACAGGTACGCTTGTATGGGGTATTCCCCCTTTTCTACGGTGGGTTGAGCTGAACTTTTGCATTTCTTATATTCCATAAATGTTACAGGATAAAATCTTTGTTATAACCATTTAAGGTCTGAACCTATACTGAACTCCCTAAACGTGGACCTACGCACTTGCATGGAGCTCACCAAGGCCTAAATCTGTAGCTCTGGATCAAGAATAATCAAGTGTAATCCTCCACCCTGAAGTCATTTTACCATAGGAGCTAAGCCATTAACTGTAACAGATGAGGAATTGCACCCTCAATATCACTCTGTGTTTGACTTTGGTGCTGAAGTGAGTTCTAGCCTGAGCACTGACCGCTTCCCCGACTTAAACCCTCTCCCAGGCCAAAAAACACATTCAACTCTTTAGCTTAGTTTTGTATTGAAAGAAAGAGAACATGCCCACCCTATGTGTGTGCATCTTGTCTGTCTGTCAGTCTCACCTAAATAACTTTTTGATATTACAGGCTAATTTCAAGCATGTCTGGTAGAAGGCCCAAAAAGTAGTAAGGAGACATTTTAATTTTAAAAATGCACATGGAGGGGAGATACAGCCCCTCTGTAGCCAAAAAATTCCATTTGAACATTCTCTTTCTCAGGAAACCAGAGTTCATAACATATGGGCTTGCTGGACAGAACTACTGTCTGAAGAGCGGTTGGGTGTGGTCCGTTATCTGCTATAATTATCCCCAGCAGCAGTTCCAGGTCTATCTGACCAGTAATCCTCCTCTGGCAGAATTATAGGAGGTTCGCCAGAGGGCAGAACTAGTAACCCTTGATCCTAAAGTGCCTTCAGATGCAAATCCTCTCCTTCTCCTGCCTCCCATACAGCCCTGTTCTCTACTGCCACAACCCTGCATCTTCTTCCATCATCCCGCTCTTTTCCGTACACCCTGAACACCACCCCATCCAACCCCATCCAACCCCTGCTCCATTAGAAGCAGCTAGTGGAACGTAACAGCTGGGTCAGCTACTTTAGACAGAAGCAGAAGAGTGACTCTTGAGCTGTTAAAAGTTCAACATTGTCGACACCAGAGCTCTTCTGAAAGTGCCTGCCAAGCACAGAGTTTTTAGGGACTGTGATTCTTTGGGGAAAGAAAAAAAAAACCACCCAGGATTCCAGACCCTTTTGAAAGTTTTCAAAAAGGTTTCATGTATCAAAAAGGTTTCACTCTGTCAAGCTTAGTAAATATTTTACTATCCAAGTATGCTGAAAAAGCTATCAATCAGGAAGAGCATGTAGACCAAATTAGGAATCTAAAACCAAACATCCTTGTGAGAAATAAAGGTATGTTACCCTGCTGCAAGTACCCATCTCTATGAAACCTAGGGGACTTCTCATAACCATAGTAGTGCTAGAGGGTAGTTTTCCTTAGGGCTACAATGAAAAATTGACAAATCTCTATCGTAAGGGGGAAAAAGACCCCCAAACAAACAACCTCTCCCTGGTTCCCACACAGCTTTCTGCTTTTGACATCTTCTCCAACACCCAGCTGGGACATGATGTGGTCTTACCTGTAGGGGCACAAATTATTGTGTGCTTCCCTCTGAAAGCAGGCTGGGCAAGCTCATTTTGGTAACTTCTGGCCTGCTTTTGACCCGTAACTGTTTGCTGAGAAACTAATGAAAAAAAATAAGCAAAACTTTGGATACATGAATCTCACGAAGAATATATATTTTAGACATTGTTACTTATCCGCCACTCTCCGATCTATGTATCCTCATCTATGCCTAGCATCTTTTAATTTTTTTTAATTCTTGGTCTTCCTTATGAACATATATGCACACTATAAAACAAACCAAGAAAAACAGTGGAATAATTTGCTTAAAAAGGCTGTAGTCTCCATTAGTGGAAGCTTTTAAAGGCTCTAAAGATTTTAGACAGACATCTCTCAGGGATGGTATAAATTAGATATGACTTAATGACAGGGGACTGGACTAGATAACCTTTGGTGTTCCTTCCAGCTTTGATTCGATAAACACAATGCATAATCAAACAGATGTTTGTCCTTAATAAATTGTGCCTGGCTACCATTTTTGGAATTTGAAAAAAAAAAAAATCACCACACCAAACAGAAGATTAATTTCAAATGGATTTAGTAATTTTGAAGTTAATCACTCCCTTGATAAAGGGTTTGGGTTTGTTTGTTTTTTTAGAAGATCATGCTACTTCACTCCATCTTTAAGTGCTGTACATTACTACTTAGTACAGCAGTCCCTCAACTTTTTCCCTCTGTTACCTCACCCTGAAACCAAATCCTATGACCGCAGGTAGCAACAAAGACGTGCAAAGAGGATTGTGACACCATCCACAGATGGTGTGAACCAGCAGTTCTGATTTACATTGTGGTAGTGCCCAGAGACCCAATTCAAGATGTTAATCCCACTGCACTAAGCACATCATACAAAAATGGGATAAGCAAGACTCCCAGCCCTAAATGTTTCACATTGACGTCTTCCTTATGAGATAATAGGATTTCAAAATCCTTGCCAACAGAGTCAACACAAATCTCATTTTGCCCCAACTCTTTGAAACCAAAAACAAGTAAATGAGCATCTAAAATAGTCTCCCCAAGAAAGTCTGTGTCTGGTTGATCTTAGTTTCCTTTTGTTCTGCCTGGTTAGAACATAAAGTAATGCCATACTGGGTCAGACCAATGGTTCATCAAGCCCAGCATCCTGTCTCCAACAGTGGCTAATCTTTTTCTCTTGGGAGAAGTACCTGAGAGGTCTGTTGTTCCAGCTCCTAACAGTAAGAGGTTATGTCCCCAAAACCTACTTGGCTGATAGCCATTAATGGACCTGTCCTCCACGAACTTATCCAATTCCTTTTTAAAACTAGCTACACTACCTCTGACCACTTCCTCAGGCAGTTAATTCCACAAGTTAATTGTGCACTGAGTGAAAAAATACTTTATCTTATTTGTTTTAAATCTGCTGCCAGTTGTTTTCATGGAGTGTCCCCTTGTTCTAGTACTGTTAGAGAAGATAAATAACTGTTCCATATCAACGTGTTCCACACCACTCATGACTATAAACTTCTATCATGTCTCCTCTCAGTCATCTCTTCTCCAGGCTGAAGAGCCCCAACCTATCAAGCCTCTCTTCATATGGGAACTGTTCCATACGCTTGAACATTTTTGTTGCCCTTCTCTGTACCTCTTCCAGTTCTACTGTGTCTTTTTTGAGATGGGGTGACCAGAACTGCACACAATACTCCAGGAGTGGTCATACCATAGATCTATATAGAGGCATTATGATATTTTCAGTCTTGTACTCTATCACTTTCCGAATGATTCCTAATATTGTTTGCTTTTTTGACTGCCAACACACACTGCATAGCAACTATCAGCTTTCCCCCCGGATCTTAGCTTAAAAACTCCCAATTTATTTATTATTTTTTGCGCCAGCAGTCTGGATACGTTTTGGTTAAGGTGGAACCCATCCTTCTGGTATAGGCTTCCTCTTCCCCAAAAGGTTCCCCCATTCCTAACAAATCTAAATCCCTCCACTCTGCACCATTGTCTCATCCATAGATTGTGACTCCAGAGCTCAGCCTGCCTCGGAGGCCCTGCGCATGGAACAGGAAGCATTTCAGAGAATGCTATCCTGGATGTTTTGGATTTCAACCTCCTTCCTAGAAGCCTAAAGTTAGACTGCTTGCCCACATTACTGAAATACACGTTAGAAACTCACGGGTATTTCAGTAATGTGGGCAAGCAGCAAAATGCATGAGGTATTATTATTATTATTATAAACATTTATATAGCGCCAGTCGTGTGGCCTGGTGCTGTACAGAACATAGAATTAGACGTGGTTCCTGCCTGTGGCTTACAATCTAAAAGACAAAAAGGGGGGGAGACAGGGAGAGGGGACAGTGGTAGAGACAGGGGAGAAGACAAACAAACATTCAAACAGATGCGAAGTCTCAGCTGCGTATGCTTGGCTTGGTTTACAGAGAGGTTGGTGGCAGCAGTCAGCAGAGGAGGGCCGACAGTAAGAGTAAGGGGAAAGACTAGCAGGCATTGGGAAAGGCAGCAAGGAAAAGGTGGGTTTTGAGGAGGGATTTGAAGGAG
>QEPC01002304.1:2265082-2344666 GCA_003113815.1 Sphenodon punctatus | reverse complement strand
ACGGGGGGGAGGAGGGGGGAAAGAGAGGAGGCAAACTCCGAGGGGGTAAAGGCCTGCATATTGCGGAAGGGGCGCAGAGAGGGGGAGGAGGAGGGGGGTCGGTGGGAGAGGCTGAAGGAGGCGAGGAAATGATCAGATTTAGGGCAGGGGTCATAGGAGAGGTCAGCAAGAGAACAGTTTCGTGAGAAGATGAGGTCGAGGGAGTGGCCGTCAGTATGAGTGGCAGAGTCGGTCCAGAGTTGGAGATCAAAGGAAGTAGTCAGAGAGAGAAAGCAGGAGATAGAGGGGGTGGAAGGTGTGTCAACGTGAATGTTGAAATCACCAAGAATGAGAGTGGGGTACAAAAAAACACGTGAGTTTGACAGGGCTGAAAATCTTGACCTGTTGCTCACGGGTGTTCTAGGTCACAGTGAGATTTTATCTTATGCAAGGTGACCAAAACACATGCATTCATTGCTTACTGTGTGATGTGTCTTCCAGTCCTCCTGTGGCCATTTTAACCTTAAGAGACTACAGGAGGGAGAGGCAGGAGGAAGCAGATTACAATCCCTTTCCTGATCCCCTGGAGAGAGTGAGCTACAGGAAGTGCTCTGAAGCCTGGGGAGTCACATGACAGAGAATGAACTCTCGCAAGGGATACAGGGAAAGGAGAAGTGAGGGGTTTCCTCTGCTCCCAAACTCACAGATCTTTGGGTAAGATGGGCGCAGATAAGGAAGTTTCACTCATGGATGCTCACTAACCACGTGACCAGCAAATATCTGCAAGTCAGCTAATGGGTGCAGCCTCCCATCACAAAACACACGTGAGTTCAAAAAACACAGTGAGTTTCTAACTCATGGGTATTTCAGTAATGTGGGCAAGCAGCCTGAGTTTCTAACTCACGTGTATTCCGTAATGTGGACAAGCAGCCTTAGCCTCCACAAGCCCTTTCTAGATCTTCTTATGTCATTGGTGCCAACATGGACCATGACAACCAGCTCCTCCCCAGCACTCGCTAAAATCCTGTCTAGATGTTGTGTGAGGTCCGCAAGCCTCGAACGCAGGAGGCAACTGACCACGTGATCTTCACAACTGTCACAACCCAGTTATCTATATTCCTAATAATCAAATCACCCACTATTATAGACATCCTATTCCTGTCAATTGGGGTCCCCTTCCCTAGTATTACTCTCTCAAGTTTGTCACATTATTTTTATTATTTATATAATATTTATTGTATGTAGCACCAGCAGTGTACCTGGCACTGTACAATCAATAGTTCTAGACATGCCCCTAGCCCAGGGGGCTTATAATCTAACAGGCATGGGAGGAGTGAACAGCGGGAGGGACAAGGATACATTCATGAGGTTGAGAAGTTGCAGGTTAATGTGCTTAGGTTAGTTACAAGGAACTAGCTTAGCTACAAGGAAAAAATTCTGAATGGGGAGGGGAAGTGGACACAGTCTAACTCAGGACGAGCTAGGGAAAACTTGATGGAAGAGGTAGGGATCTGAAAATTGGGAGGGAGAGAGCAGAACGAATGTATCCAGGGAGGGAGTTCCAGGCACGGGGGGCAGCAAGTGAGAAGGGGTGAAGATGTTTAGAAGAGCCAGGGGATCTCAAGTAGGCGAGGGTGGGGGCAGAGGAGGAGAAAAGCTCCCAGGCAGAAGTGTGGCAGGATACAAGAGCAGAGAGCTAGCGGGGAGCAAGGCCATGAAGAGCCTTGAAGGTGAAGACCAGGAGCTTGTGCTGAATGCATTCATGTAGGATGGTCAGTGTAGGTTGGAGAGGACAGGCTGAATGTGGTCAAAGTGACAGGCAAGGTGGATGACTTTGGCAGCAGAATGTTGAACGGAGATGAGGGGATCATGGTCAGAGCAGGGGAGACCAATAAGGAGGAAGTTACAATAGTCAAGAGATGACTAGAGCATGGACTAGGGATTTTGCAGTAGAAACAGTAAGACAGGGCTGGATTTTAGCAATATTATACAGAGCAAAGTGACAGAATTTAGCAACAGCTTGGATCCGAAGCATAAAGGAGAGGGAGTAGTCAAATATGATTCCCAGGTTATGTGCCTGAGGACAGGCTGTGGACAGCGATACCCTCAATGAAAATTGAGAGGGAGGTGGGTGGGGAATGTGTTGGTGGGGGAGATGAGAGTTCGGTCTTGGCCATAGTAAGCTTGAGTTGGTGGTGAGACATCCAAGCAGAGATGTCGGAAATACAGTCAGTGATACAAGACTGGATGAAGGGGGAGAGAACAGGAGGGGAGAGATAAAAGTTGTGTGTCATCAGCATACAGGTGATACTGGAAGCTGTTGAGATTCAATGAGTTTACCCAGAAAAAGAGTCTAAAGCAGGGGTGGGGAACCTCAGGCCTGGGGGCCAAATGCAGCCCTCTGCAAGTTTTTATGTGGCCCCTTTCCAGTGCCTGGATCTGGCCCTTCTTTACCCCCAAGTACTGGAAAACTCCGCTCAGGATAATGGGGTAGAGAGTAGGACATACACACAGGAGTAGGGGACAGATCCATGACCCAGATCTTTGATCTGGGCCCTCCTTTTCTTTAATATACCTGTTAAGCACCCCCACCCCCTATGTGGCCATCAGAGCTCATACTAATTTTCAATGTGGCCCCTGGAACAGAAAAGGTTCTCCACCCCTGGCGTAAAGGGAGAAAAGAAAAGGGCCCTGGACAGAGCTTTGGGGAACTCCTACATAGAGGGGAAGTGATGTAGAGGAGGTACCAGCAAGAGTACTTGAGAGATACGAGGAGAGATATGAGCTGCTTGAGAGATACGAGGAGAATCGGTTGAGAACAGAGTCCTGGAAATACAGGAAACATAGCGAATCTAGGAGGAGGCCATGATCGACCGTGGCAGAGGTGGCAGAGAGCTCGAGGGGGGCAAGAATGGAGTAGACGCCTTTAGACTTAGCTAAGAGAAGGTCCTTAGTGATTTTGGTGAGAGCAGTCTCAGTCAAGTGGATAAGGCAGAAGCCTGATGGAAGGGGGTCAAGGGAGGAATTGGAAGAGAGGAATCAAGACCGCATGTGTAAGGATATAAGGAGCTGCCTACCTAAGTCAGACCAATGGTCCAACTTAGCCCAGTATTGTCACAACCTGACACGGCAGCAGGGTTTCAAATCCAGCTCTCCAGGGTCACCGGCAGAGGCCTCATCCAGGCGTGCTACCCCAACCCTGCAGGATCTCCAGCAGAGGCCTCACCCAGACATACTACTAGAGACCCTGAATCAGAGATGCTAGGGATTGAACTAGGAATCTTATACATGCAAAGCATGCACTCTATTACCTGAGCGATGGCCCACCTCTTGCGTAGACAACAGGAAAGCCAAAGGGCCATTCTCTCAAACAAGCTGCAGAGGACCACAAGATAACAGGTAACAGTAACTCCTCCAAATTACTTAGCACACACAGCAAAACAGCCCAGGAGAGTGTGCAATTAGCACTCCAGGTCACCCTTAGCTTTGGTGGGACACTCTCTCTGCTTTTTACAAATTTACCTGCTGCTAAATTATGCAAGGAATTAAACCCAAGCAGAAGAGCAGGTCAGGATGGCGATTCCTTAGACACACCATGGTTCTCTGGGTGTACACATTTCCAGGCACACTCAGCAGTAAGGCAGTTTGTATTGACAGTGATTTAAAAGAATATACGTTCTTTAGGAGTATTGAAGGACAGTGCTGTTCTAGGCTAACATTTATTAGAAGAGTTACCTGTAAGGTGCATCAGATTATTTACCTGGAAGGGAAGATTGCCTCTCGCTGAAATTCGGAGACTCTGCTTCTTCAGAATACTGCATGCTGAGATCAGTGTCGTCCTCCTCCTGGTCATCCTCCATTTCAAGATCACACTCATTATTATCTGAATCGGACCAGAGGAATCATGTTATGCATCTTTGCCCATTTTAACTGGCATGATATTGACAGGCCAGGAAAGTTTCCCACAATGCAGAATCCCACTGGCTATTAAGGTGGCTTTTAGTGGAAGAGGGAAAGTTTAACAGGGAGCTGTTTGGAAGAACTGCTACCCTTTAAGGCACTAAGGAGTAATTGGAGAGTGGGCAGGGACTGGCCCTTTAAGGACCGAGCAAAGGGAAGGTTTACTCTGCCCACACTGGGGGCATAAGGTGGCACGAGACTTCCCAACCTCTCATGGAAAATCATAGACACAGGGGTGGGTGAGATCACCAGGGATATCAACTGATAGTTGGAAGGTGTTAATGGGAAGTTTTGGGGGGCCCAAGGTCCCTCAACCAAGCTGAAACCTGGGTTACTACTCTGGCCTGAAGCAAGATTGGGCTATAGCTTGCTCGCTCTCATTCTGAAGTTCTGGGCTTGATAATAGAATGCTTGAATGAAATTTAGTTGAGCCTGTGTTATGCAGGATGTCAGACTAGACAATCAGAATGGACCCCTCAGATCTTGAGAGTCTATGAATATATAACCAAAACAAGTTATTAGGACCAAATATTATTAGTGGTCCCAAATACTCAACAACTCATATCCTGATTGACCAGTCATCTCCCCACCCCCTACACACACACACTTTCCCGTAATGGAGCAGGTCATAGAAGTAATTTCTTCCAAGAGCCAATTGCCTTCTATTTTGGCTCTGATTAACAAGTCGCAAGCTCACCTTACACACAACAAAGACTGTAACCCTCTCAAGTTCTGACTATTCTGATGCAATTTTCTGAATGAATTTTGGGTCTCCTTCAGTATGTATTGGGTCTGGGGAGCAATCACAACAAACGATTGCTTAGATTTGACGAACAGAATCAAAAGTGCTCTTCAGAAAACAGGATAAAATCATTAAGTACATTCAAGATGGCAGTGTCCCTCAAAGTCAGTCTTCTTCTTCTGAAGACGATGATGATCCATGCCTGATCTAAGAGTAGAAATTTAACCAAACAGATGACTAAAGTAGTTTGCAAAATACCTTCCGTCATGTTCCACAGATTGCTGGCATGGCTGTACTTTGTTTGTTCTAGTGCCAGTTGGAAGATTTTAGGCCAGTTTTCCTTATCGGATCTACACAGGCAATCAACGAGTTTTGCCACTCCAGCTGCTCGACCTTTTCGTTCAATAACCTACACAAACCAGACATGAAAAAGCCAGTTTAGAGCTAACAATGCATTCACACAGCTGCTGATTTCCTTGTATTGCAGTGATTCACCCCTTGCATCGGGTGGCAGGGAACATCAAGGAGCACAGGAAGGGGTAAGGATTTCACAACACCCAGAATCTGGATTTGTGCCAGTACTCCCTCTCAGAGAGTGTTGTGTGGATGAGCCCCAAGTTCAGCTGATGCGACTTCGTCATAGAGATGCTTTTTAAAAGTTTAAGGATGTCAAAAGGCAACTGAAGGTGCTTCCAGACATCACAATTACCCATGCATTCCAGAATTATCATTATTAGCAAGTATTTATATAGCACCAGCAATGTACCTGGCACTTTACAAAGTAATGGAATAGACACGGTCCCTGCCCTAGGGCTTACAATCTGAGAGAACCGGGGGGAGGGGGGGAGCTGCTGAAAGGAAGGGGAACAGAGGGAGAGACAAGAGGTGTGACGTTCACAAAGATGCAGTGTCCCAGGTGCGCATGCTTGGCTTGGCTACATCGAGATGCATCTGATTGCCTCCGATCCATGCAGTGATGGTATTGTTGTTTGACAACTGAACAAATCTTCCACTGAAGTGATGGGTGGCAGAAGCACTGGGACATCGTATCCAAACTATTCTTTAAGGTGATCTGAACATGCCATTTTTCCAGCTATTCCGTACTGGGGCTTGATTTTTGCAGTTCCTCATAAAGTGGTTTATACTACTATAAGCTTTCTGCTACCATGCAGAGGTGGGCAAGGGGCAGCTTGGGAGTGCACGCAGTTCTCTGGCATCTTTACCGCAGCTCTCAGAAAAAGAGAAAAAAAAGCTGCCTCGAGTTGGCATGTTCATGTGGCTCCTTCATATGCACCGCCTAACACTGGGTGCTCACCTCTCCCATCTTCTTTGTGTACCATTAGCAGCTGTCAAGCACTGGATGCTCACAGTAGCAGTGGCAGCATTAGGTAGCTCCTGCTGGCACCAAGAGGAGGCAAGAAGGGCAAGTGCGCAGTGCTGGGCAGCCCATGTCAGTAGGTGGCAGAAGCAGAAGTGAGCACTAGGAACGAGACGAGAGCAAGTGTTCCTGTTCTGAAGGAAAATACCGACCTTTCAGGAGAGTTTGCGAGTGTCCGTTGGTACTTTGTCAGTTTCCGGTGAGTCTGTGCTTCTCCCATTTTTTTCCCCATCATTTTCGTCACTTTCTGGGACTTTTTCATCACTTTCCAGGCACTTTTACTTTTATGACATTTCCAGAACTTCCCTAGTGTTTAGCCTGCAAGTTTTCATCTCTATAGTCCCCCGGGGGCACACGTGGGGTACATTAGGGGCTTGGGACTGAGCCGTGGCAGTCCTGTTCAACTTGCGAAAAATACCAGGAAATGGCAAAAACAGCAGGAAAGCCACTAAGTTTCTATGTTGCATGGATCTCAGCAAATGCCCTGCTTCCAGTGGAGGCAGCACTCACTGAGATTTTTTGTGCCAGGTCTAGTAAGCAGTGTCTTCAGGATTGCAGCAGTGAAAAAGGTAAGCAGCAGACAAATGGTGGGCTGAGGGAGAGGCAGCAGCCCTGGAGCAGTTAAACATCCATGTGCAAGTTATTCTGTGTCTGTGTGTGTGCGCGCGCGCGCGCGCGCAAGAGCACATATGCATGCATGTATAGGGCTAGAGTGATACTCAGTGGTGGCTTGTGGCCATATGAAGATCTCAATGTGCATTGGGAACTCTACTCACCTCTGACATAGCTATATGCCCAATCAGGTTCTTTCATAGATGAATGCTTATTTTATCAGACAAAATATGCAGACTCTTTGTTTTTCAGATCTTTGTATCTATTATTTATATAATTAATCCTTCCAGGTCCTGAAATAGGTTCAATCAATGGGAAAAGGCATGGCAAGGTATTTTATTTTCCTTTACAATGCAGTGGTCGGAATCTCAGGCTGATAAAAGTAGGCACTGGTACCGCTGTCACAATGCAGACACCAGAGAACCTAAAGGTTCCAAAGGAACAATGTAGCTAAAGCAGATCCTATCTGCAGAGCAGGAAAAGCAGAGCCTGCTGTGACAAGTTTGCCACCAACAACTACCAACTTCTCAGACAGAATCACTCATAGTCAGCATGACAGGGGAACTACTAGTTTACTTGCCGACTCTGAACTTGGGGGTAGGGGAAGTTCTGACTTCTCATGTTTATATAGATCAGTTTCAATTGACATCTAGGGTTACTACATTTCAAGTTCCCCAAGAAAGGAAATTGCCTGGAAACAGGACCACTGCTAATGTCTAGCATTATTCTATATGCTAAACACATCAAAGAATCCACACACCCAACAATCTACACGATGGCACAGGGCTGACCTGAACCCATAGGCCCCAATGGCTAGCTAGATATCTTTGGGTGATTTCAGACGTGACGGGCAGCCGCTTTCACCACGGGTCGTGGGGTGGTTTGGACCACGGCTGGGGGTGAAGGGGCGCGCCTACAGACGTGCGCCCCATTGCCCCCGGCCGTGGGAACCGCCAAACCACGGCTCGTGGTGAAAGCGGCTGCCCATCACGTCTAAAGCAGCACACACACCGAGGGGGCGGGGCTGTGCGGCGCAGCGTGCTGCCGCATGGCCGCGCCCCCTGCGTTCCCCGGCGGCCCTCCCCCCTCCCGACGCCGCAACCACAGGCGGGGGTGGAATCCATTGACCGCGGTGAACGGTAAGTAAACAGACGTTACTTTCCATTCACCATGGCCATGGTGGCCTTTCACCACACTTCTCGACCTCGCGTCCGGAGGTCCAGAAGCATGGTGAATGCAAACACGGGCCGCATTTGACTGTGGTGCACATCTGGCGGCAAGCAAACAGATGTTCACCACAGTCAAACACGGGCCATGTTTGACTGTGGTTCAGGTGGGGTGAATTTCAGAATCGTAACGTCTGAAATGCCCCAAAATTCTAGCCTACATTAGACAGTTTCTACAGTTCAGTTTCTTTCTACTTTGAACAGCTAACACTTATAAATGACAGTGTAATGGCCTCAAAAGTAAATGTAAATCAAATTTAAATGTACCTTTTTTACATGCAGCCAGTCCTTTCCGCCCTGGGGAAAGTCATGCCAGGGTCCAAGTACAGCCAGTAGCTAGATTTTATGTGACCCCTTCCCATTTCTTAGATTGTAAGTCCCTTGTGGTAGGGACTTGTCTATAACTATTGATTGTACAGAACCAGGCACATTACTTGTGCTATATAAATAAATATAATAATAAAAAATCCTGGATCTGGATCCAGTTACTGCCCACAAACACTAAAAGACTGAGCTCAGGGTAACAGAGCAAAGATGAGGGTGTACACACAAGGACAAGGGACAGATCCGTGGCATGCATCCATAAGCTGGACTCTCCTCTTCTTGAGCTTATCCCTTAAGTACCCTATCTCCCAATTTCTATGTGGCCCTCTTAACTTTTCAAAAGTGGCCCCTGGAAGGGAAAATATTCCCCCTCCCACTGGGGTAAAGAGAGGGTATATATTCTCTTGGGGGTTGGAGGGCTCAGCTATGGGGAAGCCTTGGCACACTGTACAACACACCCTCCCCCAGTGATGTGGACTTTCCAGAAAAAAATTCCAATGCAAATTTTCTGATTTTTTTTTTTCCAATGCCCTAAATTAATTGGGATTTGATTTAGCATGTTTATTTGACTTGCAATAGCCAAAAGTAGTTGAACGGAAATAAATTAGGGGAAAAATTCATTAAAGTGCACTTAACATGGTTTAAATGTTCGAACAAATTCAAAGTTTTACTTGAAAATTATTTTTATTGGAATTAGGTATTGGTATCCATTCATTACGTTACTAACTGTTATGCAACAATATATTTTTAGAACCAGAAAATATAGCGGAAAACTTTCCACCCCACATCACTGCCCTCCCCCAATCTATTTCTGATAGTACAGTAGGAGTGCAACAACAAATGGCTTCATGCAGACTAAACCACAATGAAAAATGCTGTTAAAAGCCCTTGCAAAAATCTTTGGATGACGCCACACACTTCTGCTACTGATCATTAGTGCTATTTTAACACCAAGTCTTAAGTCAGTGTACAAAGTCAAGCAGTGCTCGGGTGCCTGCTACACACTCTAGGCATTTTCACACGGACAGTTAGTCTGCACTAACTGAATCTAGTGCGGACTAATTTGTCCATCTGAATGCTGTCAACAGCACTTATTAGTGTGGACTAAGAGATAAGTACAGTTCTTATAAAACCCCAACCACTTTGTTTTATAGGAAACATACTTAAAGTAGTCCGCACTAATGTCTTGTTTGGTAGGTTACAATTATTTTCTGAGTCATTAGTCCGCACTACACTGTCTAAAAGGCATTGCTATGTTAGTGCGGACTAACAAACACTGTACTTATTTCAAACTAGTGTGCGTTACTTTGGCTGTCTGAAAACGCACTCTGGGTGCAATCCTCCATTAAATTCACTGGCAAAACTCCTATCGACTTTAATAGGACTGCGAATAACAGACATTTATAAACAACAAGGTATTGTGCAAATCGCTGTATCGGCAGTCACCCCCCAGTATGGGAACTTCAAATCTGTATATCAGTTGGAACCATATTTATGTTCTATTCTCAGCTTTATTCTGAGGAAAGCGCTTATGTTAGCTTATGGCCCCGAGAGTCCTAGATGGGCGGCTGAGAGGAATTCCATATGCCCAAAGGTTTTGTGACTGTGGTCAGCATGTGGAGGATTTGGGTCACTATCTTTTTGATTGTGTGCTGACTTCAGACATCCGACAACAATTTGGGGGGGGGGGGGTGTTGGCACTTGAGTCCCATGGGTGAAACCAGGAGCAAAAGTTTGAATATATCCTGGCAAACCCGAAAGTAAGAACCATGTATAGGGCTGCAAATTTTCTCTTTCTCTTGGGTAAAAGAAGGAGGTTGGAATGGGTAGAGTCCTAGAGGGGGAAGGGCTTGGCTTCTTCTTTTAAGGAGGGGATTGCAGATTTATGGTGAACTAAGGATTTACATTTTCTGTATTTCTATATGGATATATGTACATTTTATGTTGTGCATGCATTTTATTACCCTCCCTTATTTTTGCCAATTGCAACAACCAAATGGTCGTGTCAATAAAGATTTACTACTACTACTACTACTATTGACTTTAATGGTGGAGGGCAATTCTCCTACTTACCTCCCCAGCAAGCAAGCACGCTGTTACTACTGATACCAGACTGCAGTGAGCACCGTCTCCAGGGGAGGGGGAACTCTTATGAAAACCAGGCTCTCAAGGACTGGAATTCAATTCCTATCTCAACCCAACACAAACCCAGCGGCTGAATAGTCCTTTGCAAAGAGCAGGAATCCTGTACCCAAACAGGCTTCAGTCATGCCCTGGATGAGAGGTAGTTTTACAGACCAGTTTCAACTTCCAGAACTGAGCTCCTTGCTGTCAGAGGTCAGTGTGTCTAGACTAGGGAAGCCACATACCCAGAGGGAAGGGTTCTTGGTTGTGATCCACAAACCCCTTACTCCGGAGTAGCCCCATTGAAGCCCAGAGGGTTACTCTGGAGTAAAGGGGTTGTGAATTGTGACCCTTCTTTCTTGGAACTTACCCAAGGTGGTGGAGAGAGAGGAGGCAGCGAGCACCAGCAGCAGTGCAACAGCGGCAGAGGGCAGGAAAGTCCAGTAAGGAGCCTCATGGTGCCCAGGGCAGGAGAAGAGGGGAGACTGTGACAACCCCATCCCCCTGCATAGCAGCTCCTTTCCAAGACCTTACGAGCAAGATGCTGCCACTACCGCTACTGTCAAGCCCTCCGGGTGGTGCACTCACATGGCAGAGCGCAGAAGGGCAGAGTGCAATTACTTGGAACCAGTAATAAAAAATCTGGACATTTTATTTATTTATATTTATTAGCGGGGCAGCCTACGGCATCTCGGGGCAACTTACAAAACAAAAAAACACATCAAACAAATTCAATAAACATACTAAAACCCCAACAATTTTAAAAATATCTTAATAACCCCCAAATTAACTCCCAACTATCCCACCCTACTCTCCAAAGGCCTGGGCGAACAGCCAGGTCTTGCAAGCTCGGTGAAAAGTCAGCAGACCTAGGGCCAGGCGGGCTTCCTCCAGGAGGGAGTTCCATGGCCCGGCCACTGAGGACACCCTCTCCATTGTGGTCCCCCGTTTTACCTGGGAGACCTCCAGAAAGGCGCCCCCGGCGGACCGAAGAGATCGCTCTGAGGCGCGGAGGGCGAGGCGGTCCCTGAGGTATGAGGGGCCGAGACCGTGCAGGGCTTTATAAGTCAACACTAACTCCTTGAATCTGGCTTGGTACGCTATAGGCAGCCAGTGCAGAATACGGAGCACAAGCGTTATGTGCTCCCGCCGACCCGTCCCTGTAAGGAGACAGGCCGCCACATTTTGCACTAGCTGCAGCCTCCGAACCAGAATCAAGGGAAGCCCAACGTACAGCGCGTTGCAGTAGTCTAGCCTCGAGGTGATGAAGACATGGGTGAAGGTGGCCAAGTCAGGCCTGGAAATGTATGGACGCAGCCTCCGCACAAGATACAACTGGCAAAAGGTGGCTTTAGCCAACGCCTCCACCTGTTGATCCAGGCAGAGGTCTGCGTCCAAAAGCACCCCCAGACTCCGAACCTGCTGGACTACAGGTGGGCGGACCCCCCCCCCCATAAGGGGAGCCAAGACCTCCCTCGACCTGCCCACCACCATCACCTCCACCTTGTCGGGATTGAGCTTCAGTCTGCTCTGCCTCATCCAATCCGCCACGGCCTCCAAACACTGGGAAAGTAGCAAGTCAGCAGGACCTGGGTCAGTTGAAAACAAGAGGTACAGCTGAGTATCATCAACATATTGGTGACAACACACCCCGAACCCTCTCACGATCACCCCCAAAGGCTGCATATACACATTAAATAATAGCGGAGACAGGATCAAACCCTGCAGAATGCCACAGGTCAAGGCCCAGGGGCTTGATGTTTCAGCCCCCAGCACCACCTGCTGGCTTCTCCCCAAGAGGAATGAGCAGAACCATCCAAGAACAGTCCCGTCCAGAGCCCCCAGGTCTCGTAGCCGTCTCAGCAGCAGCCCATGGTCCACAGTATCAAAAGCGGCTGAGAGAGCTAGCAGGATCAGAAATGTTGAACATCCTGCATCCATCTCCCGGCGGAGATCGTCCACCAAGGCCCTCTCAGTACCATAGCTGGGACGGAACCCAGACTGAAAAGGGTCAAGGAAACCAATGTTGTCCAGATGCGCCTGGAGTTGTATCGCTACCACCCATTCAATAACCTTCCCTAAAAAGGGAAGATTAGAGACGGGTTGGTAGCTGGCGAGTGCATCCACATCCAAAGATGGTTTCCTCAGCAGGGGGCGCACCACAGCCTGCTTGAGACTGGGTGACATCCTCCCTTGCTGAAGGGACACGTTAACTACCCTCGCCAGCACCGCCCCCAAGGTCTCCCTGGAGGCTTTCACCAACCAGGATGGGCATGGGCCTAATTTTCAACTGGTGGCTCTAACAGACCCCAGGACATCAGCAACACTTCCAGAAATTCATCCCAAGAAGGCAAACCAGACGGTGCCGCCATAACCTTGCGCTCCTCACCCATTGCCTCCAATCCAGAATCGAAGTTACTCTGGATCTGAGCGATCCTGTCTGCAAAGTAGATGGCAAACTCCTCACAGCGGGCCTGGGACAAGTCCCCGTCCAGGCGGAGTGAGGCCGGACTGACCAGCCCCCGCACCATCTGGAACAGCTCCGCTGGACGTGACTTTGCAGACGCTATGAGGGCAGCAAAGAACTCTTTCTTTGCTGTCCTCACAGTCTCAACATAGGACCGCAAATGGGCCCTATGGAGAAGTTGGTCAGATTCAGAGTGAGTCCGACGTCGGCATCGCTCTAGTCGCCTGCCTCCTGCCTGTACTCATTTGTGAGTATTGGAAAAAAATCCACCCCGATGGGTTCAGTGGATTAAAAAAGAGGTCATGTCTGGGAGAACCCAGACAGTTGGTAACCCTATTGATATTGCCCACCAATGCAAATGGTGTCCTTGGGGAAATAGAGGCAACCACTTGTGAGTTTGAGCCATGCCCACTCTGGCTGGTAAAGGCCAGTGGGGAGAAACTGGGTCCATTGGTGGCTGGGGTTGTCAATGCTTCACTTTGGAAGGACAGGTTTCCAGACAGCCTTCAAGTCTTCTCTCAAGAAACAGACATTGGATGCCAGCTTTCTGATTAGCTGTTGTTGTTTTATATAGTGCCAGCAATGTATCTGAAACTGAACAATCATGATTAGAGACAAGTCCCTACCCCAAGGTGCTTACAATCCAGAAAGGACAACAGGAGGGGAGAAAAAGGGAGGGACACATAGAAAGGGACAAGAGATACTCATGAAGCCGAGAAGTTGCAAGTGCACGTGCTTAGCTACAAAGGGGGCGGGGGGGGAGGGGAGGGTCCTGAAGGCTGAGACAGTATAAGGAAGAAGCATAAAAGAGCAATTAATAGGGGTGAGTTATGGAAGGGGAAAGAGAGAGCAGAGCCTATATATTCAGGGAGAGCTCCCAGCATAGACAGCAGCATGGGAGAAGGGGCAGAAATAGTTAGGAAGCAAGAGACCCGAGGGTTGGTGAGGATAGTGGCAAAGGAGGAGCAAAGCTCCTTGGTGGGAACATAGTGGGATATGGGGGTGGCGGCAGAAAGATGGGGAGGAGCAAGGTCATGAAGAGCTTTGAAGGTGAAACAGTTTGTGCTAGATGCTAGAGGGGAGACTGAACATGATCAAAGGGACAGGCAAGGTGCAGCAGGTGCATGATCTTGGCAGCACAGTGTTGAACAGAAATGAGAGGGCAAGGTGGTTACAATAATCAAGACAAGAGATACAGCAGCGAGCGCCGTAAAGAAAGGCCAGATTTGAACAATGCTGTGTAGGGAGAAGCACCAGATCTTACGAATAGACTGAATGAATATGATAGGAGAAAGGACAATTGGGTCCCTTACCTTGGGAATTGTTTTTCTATTGCTTCTGAGGAAGGTTATTCAGACGTCGGGAGTGTTTTCCCCCATGGCCAGCAGGAGGCAGCACCAACTTTCACTGGGCATGTGTAGGGACAGCATGGCCTTGATCTCAGGTGTAACATAGCCGATGGATCAAGAATGTCTGTAAAGAAAAGAGAGATACAAAAAAACTCCTCCACAACAGGGGTAACTCTAATTACCCGTCAAGAAGGGTATAACATGTTGCACTGCTGGTCCCTGGACACAGTTTGGGGAAAACTAAGTCCAAAACGTAACCAGTTGCCAGCATGCTACCCCAGGGAGGACCATATAACCTGCCTCAGAAGCGATAGAAAGACAATTCCCAAGGTAAGGGACCCAATTGTCCTTTCTAAGGCTTCTTCATCCAGTTATTCAGACGTAGGGAGGTAACAAAGTAGTACCCCTCAGTCAGCAGCGGGTGGGACATAGTGGAAGGCAAGTGAAACCATAACCCAATAGGAACAGTGAAGAATTCTAGGCTAATCCAGGACTTCCTGCAGAATCCGTTGGTCGAAGGTGGCCTCGGCGGAATCGAAGAGATCAATTTTGTAGTGCTTGGTGAATGTATGCAAGTTTTTCAATGTAGCCGCCTTACAAATTTCACCAAAGAAGGCTCTAGATCTGAAGGCCCAGTTGGCTGCAGCCCCTCGCATGGAGTGGACGAGAACCCTCATCAGTGGCAATAGACCTGACGCTCTATACGCATCCGCTATACAGGAAGAAATCCACTTGGAAATGACCACCTTAGAAGCCTTCTTGCCCTTGGCACGAGGGTGATAGCTTAATAAGAGGCCCGAAGTCCGTCTAAAGGACTCTGTACATTCCAGGTAAATATTGAGTGCCTGATGTAGGTCAAGAGTATGCCACATCTTCTCTAGATGGTGATGAGGCCGAGGACAAAAGGAAGGAAGGACAATTTCCTGGGAGAGATGGAAACTGGAGTTCACTTTCAGAAGGAAGGGTTAAGATGTAACACAACCAGTTCCTTTCTGAAGGTGCACAGGGCCGGATCCATGGATAGGGCCCCAATCTTTGAGACCCTCCTAGCAGAGGTAATGGCAATTAGAAATGCCACCTTAACAGAGAGGAAATAGAGAGAAACCTCGGTAAGTGGTTCGGTGTGTGTGTGTGCTGTCAGGGCCTTAAGAACCACATTGAAGATCCAAGAGAAAACCTATGTACAATGGGGGGGGAGGGGGGGAGATCTGTCGGGCGGCCCTCAGGAACTGTGTCACATGTTGATGATTGGACAGGCGGTAGCCACCCAGAGATCCCAGGATGCTATCTAGCACTGCCAGCTGTCTAGAGAGTGTGTTGGGCTGTAGCCCCTTGTCTAAGCCCTCTTGAAGGAACTGGAGAACCTGGGCTACGGGAGACTGTGAGGGAACCTGGTTGGTACAGCACCATTTAACAAGCACCCCTCAGGTACACTGATAAATATGTTGGGTGGACTTGCGTTTAGAAGCCCTACAACTGTTTCGGAGTACCCCAACCTCTGAAGGGCTAAGGCTTCAATAGTCAGGCTGTTAGTCTCAGGAACCCCAGCCGATCTTAGAGCAGGGGGCCCTGGGACAACAGATCCAGGTAGGAGGGGAGTTCCAAGTGCTCTCCCGCCGATAACGTGATGGGGTTCATGACCCATGGTCTGTGGGGCCAGAAAGGAGCCACCAATACGATGGCAGCTCGTTCCCACTTGCACTTGGGAACGAGCTTGACTTAAGAGAGGAAAAGGGGGGGAAGGTGTGTAGCAGGCCTGGAAGCCACTGCTGGCTGAGGGCATCCTGCGCCTTGGCTCTGGGGTGGGGTCCCCTGCTGAAGAATCGATCCATCTTGCTGTTTGAGGGAGAGGCAAAGAGGTCCAATACTGGAAGGCCAAATTTGTGTACAATCATCTGGAAAACTGATTGGCTGAAGGTCCATTCCCCTGGGTCCACTGACTGTCGACTCAGCCAGTCGGCCTCTATGCTGTCTACTCCTCGTATGTGGAAGGCCGACAGGGAGAGGACGTGAGCTTCTGTCTAGTGCAGTAGCCACGTGGCTTCCTCGTGCAGTGTTCGGGATAATGATCCCCCCTGGTTGCTCACATAGGCCAGGGCTGTTGTGTTGTCTGTGAACACTAATATATGTTGGCCCTCCACTCGATGGGCGAAGTGTTGAAGGGCGAATCAAATGGCCTTGAGTTCCAGCCAATTGATGCTGTGAGTGTGATCTGATACAGACCAGGTGCCTTGCACCACACCTGCGTCCAGGTGGGCCCCCAAGCCGATCAGACTGGCGTCTGTCATACATATCACTCTTGGTTTATTTAACTATTTTATTACAAAATCTTTTATCCCGCACCCTCCTGCACTTCGGCAGCTTGGGGCGGCACACAGGGTTCCATCAGGGGGACTCCCTGTTTGAAGCGGTGTGGATTCTCCCACCAAGGGAAGGAGAGGAGGGTTTTCTGATTCACTGCGAGGGTCGTGGGTGTGTTGTTTATGATGTGCAACTGCCATGGGCGAAGCAAGTTTTGAAGTGCTTGAGAATAGAAGTGTGCCCACTGTAGGTGCCGAATACAGGACACCATCAGGCCTACAAAGGATACCAGAGTTTGTACAGAGGTTCGAGGATGCAACCATACCAACGACATGAGTTTTTCAGGATCTTGTTCTGGCGTTGTAAAATTAACACTCTGTCCTGGGAGGTGTCAATGATCACCGCCAAGTGTTCCAGCCGCTGTGTCAGCATGAGGTGGCTCTTGTCTCAGTTGACCAGGAACCCATGGTACCCCAGATAGTTGATTGTACACTGGAGGTGAATCAGCGGGACTTCCTCAGATGGTGCCCTGATAAGTAGGTCATTGACGTAGGGGAAGATCACTATACCCACTAAACGAATTGCAATGAGGGGGATGAGTACCTTGGGGAACGTACATGGTGATGTGCCCAGGCCGAAGGGGAGAACGCGATAGTGCCAGTGATGACCCTCGTAGCAGAAACGGAGCCATCTTCTGTGGGCTGGGAGGACAGGAACATGTAAGCAAGCATCCTTGAGGTCCAAGGATGCCAGCCAGTCACCTGTTGAGAAAGGCAGATGGAGGCAAGCATCTTCATCTTGACCTCTGGGTTTTCAGTGCTCCGTTCAGGAGTTTCAGGTCGAAGACGCCTCTCCACGCTCCGTTCTTATTCTGCACCAGGAATAGGATGGAGTAGACGCCTCTTCCTCTTTTTCCCAAAGGCACCTGTTCTATCGCTCCTATCCCCTCCAGTCTTTTTAGTTCTTGGAGCATGGCTGTGTATTTGGTGTGAACACGTGAACGAGGAGATATGTGAAAAAACTCCCTGGGTTTGTACTTGAGTTTGATCGTGTGTCTATGACCCAGGTGTCTGTGGTTGCTTACAACCACAGGTGGGCGAAGAGTTCCAGGCTGCCGCTGCGGGGAACACAGGTTGGGGAACAGGTACCACCGGAGTAGTCAGGAATCCTGCTTATGAGTGGGGGACCACAAGCACTTGGGAGTACAGAGGGTGGGTCGAGAATCTGCTTGACATTTCCCTACAGCCACAATGTCCTCTGCCGCGTGACTGGAAGTTCCATGGGTTGCCTGAATTATGGCCCCTTCGTGGTCCCTGTGAGAAGCATTAAAAAGGGCAAAAAAAAAACTTTTAAAGGACTGTACTTGGTTTAGAGAGTGCTTCTTTTCTTTATTTGAAGCCTCGGTCAGGGGCTTGTCTAAGGCTGAGCCGAATAGTTTGCCTCCTTTGAAAGGGCTGTTAATGAGCAGGTTATTTGTGTGTGAGTCAGCTTGCCAGGGGTGAAGCCACAGTCTGCGTCTGGCTGCCACATTAGCCGCCATGCCTTTGGCTGCCCACGTGATGATACTCATAGATTAATCTATCAGGAATGCATGGGCCAGGGTAATGTTAGTGGGCACGCTTGCGGGGTTGCTGTCCCCTGACCTGGTTCTCCTCTATTCTAGCCAGCTCTTCTGGAGGGCATCCAGCTGGAGCTGTTGGATAGGGTCTATGGTAGGGGTCCCCCTTTCTTGGTGGGAAGCAGATAAGGCTACCTCCCTGTCCTCCTCCTCTGCCTCTGATCTGCTGCATGCCTGTTCCTGCTCGTGGATGCAGGCTGCAGTGTAGATTCAGGCAGTAGGAGCTGCCGTGGTTTCAGTTTTCTTTTCCGCCATTAATTGTTGTGTCACGGCTTGGCGGGAAGCCGCTCGGCGGACCTTGGTGGTCTTCGCCATAACAGCAGGTACCCCATGGCATACCCCGTGGGTAGATCCCCCACACCTGCTCTGCCCCAGGCCATACCTGGGGGCTGGCGCCGGGGGGAAGGGTCCAGAGCAGCACGGGCCACTACTGAGAAGTCGGCGCCTGCCAGGCGCTTGGATCGGCTGGGAGGGTTACCCCTCCAACCTAAGCTACACTAAGCCCTCACTCCAGGGAGCTTTAGGGGCTGGAAAGTCCTGCCGGGTGCGGAGCATCCATGCTGCACTCCTGAACTGATTCGAGTCAGACTTTCTACTGGGATCGAGGGCGTGCTCTCCCTGCGGATGCCCAGTGAAATTTGGTGCTGCCTCCTGCTGGCCATGGGGGAGAACACTCCCTATGTCCAAATAACTGGACGAATCCCATGCTACAAGCATGGAGGACAGGCTGGATGGTGATGCTGTTAAGAGGAGGTAGAAAGGGAAAAGGGAAAAGATGGTTTGGTGGGGGGAGATGAGGGGTGGCCCAATCCTAGATATGTTAAACATGAATTGCTGATGAGACATCTAAGTGGAGATGTATAGGTAGGTTTAAATGTGCGCTGGGAATGGGGGCCTCTTGGCCTCCTTCCCAGGGACAGGTGATGTAGCTGCACCAGGGAATGTTCACCTCTCAGGCTTGTGAGCCCCAGCGTAGCTGCACTTCCTGTTCCTATTCTAGCTACAACTTTGCTGGATGGAGAGGAAGTTCGGCGATGTCAACACACAGACTAGAAGCAATGAGATCTGATGAGCTTGCCAAGGGTCAGGGTGTAAAGGGAGAAGAAGAAAAGAGCACTGCCCAGGACAGAGCCCAGAAGAACTCTGATCAAGAGGGTAAGGGAGACAGAGACAATGTGTCTCAGCAAAGAGAGACACTGAAGGAGTGATTTGGGAGGTAGAAAAAGAACCAGTTGAGTATTAAGCCCTGACAACCCAAGGAGTCCAGAAAGTCAAAAAGGAGAGAGTAGTCAACCGTATCAAAGGCAGCAAAGTGGTTGAACAGGATAGAAGCATTTAGACTTGGCTACATAGAGGTCATCAGTGATTTTGCCAAGAACAGTCTCAGAGCGGAGAGGATGAAGTCAGATTGGAGGGGGGGCAGAGAGAAACTGAAGGCTTACGAAGGGAGGTGAAAGTTGAGAAGAGACGATGGGGATTGTGGGAGTGAGGCTTGATGATAGCATTGCTTAGCAAGGAAGAGGGCAGAGTTGGAGGAGAGAGTGAACTTGTAATGGAAGTAGTCAAATTCATGAGATTTCCTCCACAGGCATTCAACAGCATAGGAGCATGAGCTGCATCTGCCTGCATTTCAATGGCCCATCCCCTGCATCAGGCGACAGACAACAAGAACACAATATATGGTAACGATCTCACACAACTCAGAATGTGGGTTTGTGTAGCTACCTACGCTAAAAGGGTATTTTGTGAATGTGCCTAAAAATCAGAAGGATTTATTTTTTCGGCTACAAAAGGGTCCATGTCTCCCTATCCTATACACCTATTGTTACAACTTCTGCAGACCCTACTTATCTTTGGACCTTCTGCCCCTCTTCAAATTTGGTTGAAATTGGCCAGCAGGATCAAAAATGATTAAGCCCACACATGTGTGATCACATGATCTTTCTTTCTATGGGAATCCAGGATACGAAAAGGCACAACAACAGAAACAAAATAGAAGTGGACAGTTTATGATTAAAACATGCACATTGTGCAAATAGAGCTGCAACTACAGTCGGGGTAACACAAATATTACTGAAGAAACAGAAACCCAGTCAAGCAGGTGGGTTTGAATGAGGAATTTTACCTGCAGAATCTCTTCACATTCTCGGTTTATGAGACATTCATTTACATAAGGCAATATCTGGGTTACATCGATTTCTCGCAAAGTAGCTTCGATCCGTTTCAGCAGCTGCCTATGCTCCTCCAAACTTTCAATTTTTGAGAAATCCCAAGTTTCAATTGCTTCATAAAGACCAGTGTAACCTTAAAAACAAAGCAGGAGGTTAAGCCAACAAATACAACTGGTAGGGAGCCGTATAGAGATTGAGTAAGATTCTCTGGTCTGGTCAAACGTGCTTACACAAAATATGGCCTTGGTTCACAACTGGGCAACAACTAGTGGATGAGTAGCAAATCACTAGAAGTCTTATTCACTTGGCTGCCCTTTTACGACAGATACACAAGGCATCATATGTCAGACACAAAATAAAAAGAGGTAGGGAAAGGAAAGAAGGGGTTCAGCTTATATTAGAAAACTTATGGTACTGGTACTGCTATGATACTGCTGCTGTAGTCTATTGTGAGATCTGAATACAGCCTACATAGGTATCGACTTAGTGACAGCTATAGCCAAGCTGGCAAAGAGACCCTAAATTATACATTTTATAATCCAGAAATTTAGAGGCTCCAGTTAGATGGGAATCCATGATTCATTTTCTTAATGAGAAGAACCAGGAAAATATGAGTTTGAATAAGTGACTGGGCTGGCTGAATTCCACATAATGAAAAATGCATCAGCACAAGTATATATTCACTTTCAGGAAAGTGAGTTTAGAGGAGTTAAGCAATCTAGTAATGTGCCACTGAGAGGTGCTATTAAAATCCATTCATGTGAAATAAAGCTGACCATTCTAAAGGACTCTAATTACATCACGATTTCTCAGATGAGAGAATGTTGCACCAAAGCCCCCAAATGGACAATCGTTTAACAGACTCCCTGTGAGGGAATGTTCCTCCAGCTCTAAGCAGTGAATGGTTAGTTTATGTCCTGAAGCATTAAAATCCTAAGTGGCAGCCATAGTGAAAATATCCCAATAGTTCACCAAGCTGCCATGAACCAACCCAGTTGGATCCCTGCACTCAAGCTTATTAGATCAGAGAAGTGAAAAGTTGGAAGGGATCTCGAGGGTGAGGTAGTCCAACCCCTTGCCCTGAGACAAGATATCTGGTCCATCTGGGCAAACGTAGGGTGATTTCAGACGAGACAGGGCGACATTCGCCCCGTACCGGAATCACCCTTCTGATTCCCCGCCGGAATCAGTCCGTCACAATCAACAGACGTGCCAGCTGATCCCGGCGGGGAATCGGGGAGGAGGCGGGGCCGCGCGGCGCAACATGTGGCCGCATGGCCCCGCCCCCCCACGCTCCCACACCCTCTGGGGAGACGGGCGGGCGCCACGGTCAATGCGGCTGCAGCACCTGCCCGAATTGACCACGACCAGAATCCCACTGGGGATTCCGGGCTGTGGTTGCCGTCCAGATGAGACAGGCCCCGGGGGGGAATCACATTCACCATGCGATCGGTGCCGGCCCCGCTGGTTCCGACGATGGCGTGGTGAATGTGATTCCCCGCCACGATTGAGCGTAGTTAACATCTGGGGGGGGAACTTCCGGTTCCCCAACAGAAGTTACGAGGCCATTCCCCACCACAGGGTATTGACTGTGGATGAGCGTGATCTTGTAACGTCTGAAAATACCCATAGAAGCAACATTGATGGGAGAGTTTGGGGAAGAGTTTGACTTGCTAGAATTGGTCAGTTCAGCATCTTTCCTGGGTACCAACTTCACTAGCAGGAAAAAAAAGCAGGAAGAATGAAAACTGTGTAGCTTCACCAATGAAAACAAACCTGCTGCGTGTAGTGCATCTAAAAATCCACGAAACCATCCATCAGATTCAAGTTTCAATACGATGTCCAGAAACACCACTGCAGCAGCAGTCAGCCCTTGACTCTCTCCAGCCTCAATTCTTTCTATATCAACTAGTATTAAATCAGAGGAAAATAAGTTAACATGGCAGTTAACATAAATTAGAATTGTCAAATACACTCCTACATGGATAAAAGTGGGGATTGCAGTTGGTGTGGGTTGCTGCAAGTTCTGAAACCTCTAAAATATTTCCTGGCTATGGAAGCAATTCAACGGCCCACAGATGACCCCTATGTGTGCCACACGGCCCAAAAGTGCATGCTCAGCTGTGCCTGGCAAAGGCACAACATGGGCCAATGTGACCCCCACGGCCTGGAGGGTGGAGTAGAATGAAGCATGCCTGCTTCATTCCCCGGGTGTGTGGGTTTGGGGGTCACATCGGCCTGGGTTGCGCCTTTGCTCAGCATGGCTTTGCTACACGTGCAGCACACGTGCGTACCGGAGCGTGGGCTTTCTGGCCTGAGAACTGTGCCTATGGGCAGCATATGCAAGCCGTTGGATTGCCCCCGTTGTCAATATCTTGGCTATTTAATATTTATTATTATTATTTATTATTAGCAAGCATTGATATAGCACCAGCAATATAACTGGCACTTTACAAAGCAATGGAATAGACATGGTCCCTGCCCTAGGGCTTACAATCTGAGAGATGGGGGGTGGGGAGACGAAGGAAGGGGAACAGAGGGAGAGACAAAAAGTGTTCAACATTCATGAAGATGCGAGGTCCCAGGTGCACGTGCTTAGCTTGGTTACATTGAGAATGATGGCTGGCTGGTCCATGTGGTGAGGATTTGAGTACACAGACCTCAGGTAACAGATTGTACTGGATGGAGGGTATCAGCAGGAGTTAGGAGAGCGGGGCGAGGATTCAGGGAGGGCAGAGTGGAAGAGGTGCGTCTTGAGGAGGAATCTGAAGGTACGAAGGGAGGGGGCGAGGCGGATGTGGGCAGGCAGGGAGGGAGGGAGTTCCAGGCATGGGGGTCAGCTAGGAAGAAGGGATGAAGGCGGCTAGGGGAGCAGGGGAGGCGTGGGAGGGCGAGAGATGGAACAAAGGAGCAGAGTTCATGGACTGGAGTAGGGAGGGAAATTAGCACAGAGAGGTTGGGGGGATCAAGGTTGTGAAGAGCTTTATACTTGAAGACTAGGAGCGTGTGCAGAATTCATTCAGGAAGGGGGAGTCAGTGAAGAGATACGGGGCTGCACGTGGTCGAAGCGACTGGCGAGGTAGATGACCCTGGCAGCAGAGTTTTGGACAGAGATAAGGGGAGAAAGGTGAGAACGGGGAAGGCCAGAGAGAAGGAGGTTACAGTAATCAAGGTGAGAGATGACCAGGGTATGAATAAGGGTTTTGGCAGAGGAGACAGAGAAAAAAGGGTGAATCCTAGCAATGTTATGGAGGGAGAAGCGACAGGATTTGGCAACCAGGGCCAGCCCTAGCGCAGGGCAGCTCGGGGCAGCAGCCCAGGGCCCCAATCCTGGGGGGCCCCACACTAGGGGTTCCCAGCTCCCAGTCTGACAGTGGCCGGGAGCTGGGGTCCCCAACCAACTCCAACTAACAGACAGCAGAGGGGGCCAGCAGGAGTGAGGGAGAGGCACTGGTCCCGCCTCTCCCACAGTCTGTGCCTCTCCCCCTCCCCCCCCGCTGCTGCCTGTCACAGTCTCGGCCAGGGGAAATGAGGGAGAGAGAAGCAGAGGCCCCGCCTCTCCCTCATTTTCTGTGGCTGAGAGACTGACTTGTGAGGGGGGGGGGCACCATGGAGTGAGGGAGAGATGGGGCCTCTGCTTCTTCCCTCACTTCTGCCAGAAGAGAGGGAGAAGCAGGCAGAGGCCCCGCCTCTCCCTCATGCCGCTGGCCCCCTCTGCTGCCTGGTTGTTTCGACCAGGGGAAATGAGGGAGAGGCAGGGCCTCTACCTCTCTCTCCCTCATTTTCCCTGGCCAAGACTGTGACAAGCAGCAGAGGGGCTGGGGGTGGGGGCAGTGGAATTTCCGGTGGCAGCGGGTAGTGGCGGCGCCCGCCCCACCTGAAGCTCCAAGCCCGGCGCAGGGCCCAGGACAGAGTTGGTGGCGGCGGCGACAGTGGATCAGGTAAGTGATCCAAATGGCCGCTCAGGCTTGGGGATGAGCGGAGGGGAGTGCCCCTTCACTCAGCCCCGAGCCCAGGCCCAGGTAGCGCGCCACTCCCAGGCTGGGGAGCCCTGGAAGATAGGGGCCCCGCATTTGTTCCCCGCCCTGGGCCCTGCTTGCGCTAAGACCGGCCCTGTTGGCAACAGAGTCGATGTAGGGTTTAAAAGAAAGGGGTAAGTCAAAGATGAAGCCTAAGCTATGGGCTTGGAGGACAGGAAGGGTGGTGGTCCCGTTGATAAGGATCGACAGGGAGGAGGGAGAGGAAGGATTGGGGGGGGGGGGGCGATAAGGAGATCTGTTTTAGCCATTATTTATTTTTTTATTTATTTTGTTACACTGATAAGCTGCCCCCTCATGCCAACAGCATCTTGGGGCAGCTTCCAATAAATATAAAACAATCAGCAACATAAAATCACCTTTAAAATCTAAACAATTTTCAATATAATTATTTAACAATTTTAAAACAACCCCCATATAGAAATTCAGCCCACCCTCCCCTCCCCACCTCTGAAGGCCTGGGAGAACAGCCATGTCTTCCAGGCCTGACGGAAGGCCAACTCGGGGCCAGCCATGCTTCCTCTGGAAGGGAGTTCCATAGCTGTGGACCAGCCACCAAGAACGCCCTCCCCCATTGTATCCCCTCGCTTTACGTGGGGGACCTCCAGGAAGGTGCCCCCGGTGGACTGAAGGGGCCGTCCTGAGTCGTAGAGGGCGAGGCGGTCCCTGAGATAGCCAGGTCCAAGACCATACAGGGCCTTATAGATCAAAGTCAACACCTTGAACAGCCATGTTGAGTTTGAGTTGATGTTGAGACATCCAGGTAGAGATATGAAAGAGAACGTTGGTGAGGCGAGCTTGAACAGAGGGAGAGAGAGAGAGAGTTGAGTGTCATCAGCGTAGAGGTGGTATTGGAAGCCATGGGAGGCAATGAGTTTTCCTAGGGACAAGGTGTAGATAGAGAAGAGGAGATGGCCAAGGACAGAACCTTGGGGAACACCAACTGAGAGGGGAAGGGAGGAGGAGGTGGAGTTGGCAAGAGATGCATTGAAGGAGTGGTCAGACAGGTAGGAAGAGAACCAGCACGAGTGAAAAAACAACAGTATCAAAGGCAGCAGAGATGTCAAGGAGGACAAGAAAGAAGTAAAGGCAATTAGATTTAGCCACAAGATCATTGGTGATCTTAGCAAGAGCAGTTTCAGTAGAGTGAAGGGGGCGGAAGCCAGATTGGAGGGGCCAAGAGGAGTTAGCGGAGAGGAAGTTGAGGCAGCGGGAGTAGACAACACGTTCAAGCAGCTTGGAAGCAAAAGGAAGGCATGAAACAGGACGGTAGCTGGAAGGGTCAGAGGGGTCAAGAGTGGACTTTCTGAGGATAGGAGAGACTGTAGCGTGCTTAAAGGCGGAGGGGAAGGAACCAGTAGAGAGGGAGAGATTGATGATGTGCAGGAGGGAAGGGGCGACAGTGGAAGTAGTGGAGGTCAGTGGAAGTCATGGAGATCAGGAGGCAGGAGGGGATGGGGTCAAGTGGAAGGGTTGGAGGAGGGGAGCAGGGAGGAGATTTCCTCAAGGGAGGCGGGAGGGAAGGAGGACAGGAAAAAAGGAGGGGGGTGGAGGGAGTGGGAAGCAATGTCAAGGCAGATGTTGTCTATCTTAGAGGTGAAGAAGGAAGTGAGATCCTGAGCAGAAAGGGAAGAGGAAGGAGGAGGACAGGGGGGCTTGAGGAGTGAGCCAAAGGTGGAGAAGAGGCGGCAAGGGTTCAGAGAACAGAACTCAATGTGGAAGGCGTAGTAATGCTGTCTAGCGAGGGAGATAGCAGAAGTAAGGGAGGAGAGAGAGAATTTGAAGTGAAAGAAGTCAGCGTAAGAGTGGGATTTATGCCAGAGGCGTTCAGCAGCATGGGTGCAAGAGCAGAGGTTGCAGATACTGGGGGTGAGCCAAGGACGAGGGTTGTGGTAGCAGGCAGGAGGAGAGGGGGGCAAGGGTGGAGGAGAGAGAGGCACTGAAAGCAGAGATGGCAGAGTCAGGGAAGGAAGAGGAGGAGATTACTGAGTGGAGAAGGGGGGAGAGAGAGAGGAGGGAAAGTCCAGGGGGTTACTGGCCTGCAGGTCATGGAAGGGGTGTGGAGATGGGGAAGAGGAGGGGTTGCAGTGGGAGACATTGAAAGAGGCAAGGAAGTGGTCGGAGATGGGATGAGGATTGAAGGAGGGATCAAGAGACAGAGCAGTTCCTAGAGAAGACAAGATCAAGAGAATGGCCGTTAGCGTAGGTTGGGGAGTTGGTTCAAAGGTGTTTGTTGAAGGAGGAGGCTAGTGAGAGGAAGCAAGAGATGGAAGGCTGGGAAGGGACATCAATATAGGTCATTTTTCCAGAAGCAAGAAAAAAATGCAAGCAATTTTTGGAGATACTCAAGTTAAACACTGACGCAGATGGGTCACTCTTCTGAAACAGTCCAGGAGGGGAACTTTCAAGAATTACACTGTAGTAATGGCATGTGTTGACACACACACCCTACATGGGCCTTATGAACTATTTAAATTCAAATATTAGAACTTTTTTGGTTAAGGTTTAAAAGTATGGCAGGTATCTTAAGAAACAAAAAGAAAAAGGAAGTGGGTTTTGGCACAGTTAAAGCATTTCAAATAATATGCTGTGGGGATTGTATGATCTTTGCACAGATTTATGGTGATTGAAGAAGATATTTATTTATTTATAAGGTTTATACCCCACTCTCTCCCACCACAGGCAGCCCAGAGCGACTAACAGCAGCACATATAAACATAAAAACAATTCAACTATTAAATAAATCAACCATATAACACCCCCACACCACCGTCCCTAACCACCCCCACCCCTCGCCCTACCCTTCTCCCTCACCAAATGCCTGATGGAACAGCCAGTTTTTGCAGTTCCTATGGAAGGCCGGGAGGTCCGGGGCCAACCGTGCCCCCACCAGGAGGGAATTCTAGAGGCATGGCACAGCCACCGAGAATGTCCTATCCTGCGTGGCCTCCCGGAGAACCCGGGGGACCTCCAACAAGATGCCCCTGGAGTCCAGACAACCACAGAGGCCGATCTAGAACCTGGGGAGTGAGGCGATCTCACAAATAAGCAGGGCCCAAACCATGTAAGGCTTTATAGGTTAAAACCAACACTCTGAATCGGGCCCGAAAGACTATTGGCAGCCAGTGCAGAGATCGGAGCACTGGTGTAATATGCTCCCACTGGCCCAATCCCACCAGGAGCTGGGCCGCATTCTACACCAGCTGCAGCTTCCAAGTCGTCACCATAGGTAGCCCCACGTAGAGCATGTTGCATTAGTCTAACCCAGAGGTAATAAAAGCAAGGATGATCGTGGCCAGGTCCAGAACCGAAACCAGCAGCCAAAGTTGCCACACCAGATGTAACTGGTGGAAGGCACTCCTCGCCACAGCCTCCACTTGGAGATCCAAACGGAGCTGCGCGTCGAGGAGCACCCCCAGGTTCCGCACCTGGAACGTCAGCGGAGGGCAGACCCCATCAATCGATGGAGCCATCACCTCCACCAGCCTACCCACTAGCATCACCTCCGTCTTGTCAGGATTCAGTCGCAGTCGGTTAGCCCTCATCCAGTCCCCCACGGCTGCCAAACACCGGGTAAGCACCGAGACAGCCAGGCCTGGGTCGGCTGAAAATGAGAGGTAGAGTTGGGTGTCATCAGCATATTGATGACACCTCACCCCAAATTCTCTGATCACCTCGTCGAGCGACTGCATATACACACTGAACAGGAGAGGGGATAAAACCAAACCTAGCGGGACCCCCCATGGGAGGTCTTGGTAAGATGAAAAAGAATTACTGAGTACCACCCACTGAGTTCTTCTGGTCAGGAATGAGCAGAACCATTCAAGAATGATCCCGCCCACCCCTGCACTGTCCCGCAAGTGCGTCACCAACATCTTGTGGTCAACGGTATCAAATGCTGCCGATAGATCTAATAGGACCANGGTAGCTGGAAGGGTCAGAGGGGTCAAGAGTGGACTTTCTGAGGATAGGAGAGACTGTAGCGTGCTTAAAGGCGGAGGGGAAGGAACCAGTAGAGAGGGAGAGATTGATGATGTGCAGGAGGGAAGGGGCGACAGTGGAAGTAGTGGAGGTCAGTGGAAGTCATGGAGATCAGGAGGCAGGAGGGGATGGGGTCAAGTGGAAGGGTTGGAGGAGGGGAGCAGGGAGGAGATTTCCTCAAGGGAGGCGGGAGGGAAGGAGGACAGGAAAAAAGGAGGGGGGTGGAGGGAGTGGGAAGCAATGTCAAGGCAGATGTTGTCTATCTTAGAGGTGAAGAAGGAAGTGAGATCCTGAGCAGAAAGGGAAGAGGAAGGAGGAGGACAGGGGGGCTTGAGGAGTGAGCCAAAGGTGGAGAAGAGGCGGCAAGGGTTCAGAGAACAGAACTCAATGTGGAAGGCGTAGTAATGCTGTCTAGCGAGGGAGATAGCAGAAGTAAGGGAGGAGAGAGAGAATTTGAAGTGAAAGAAGTCAGCGTAAGAGTGGGATTTATGCCAGAGGCGTTCAGCAGCATGGGTGCAAGAGCAGAGGTTGCAGATACTGGGGGTGAGCCAAGGACGAGGGTTGTGGTAGCAGGCAGGAGGAGAGGGGGGCAAGGGTGGAGGAGAGAGAGGCACTGAAAGCAGAGATGGCAGAGTCAGGGAAGGAAGAGGAGGAGATTACTGAGTGGAGAAGGGGGGAGAGAGAGAGGAGGGAAAGTCCAGGGGGTTACTGGCCTGCAGGTCATGGAAGGGGTGTGGAGATGGGGAAGAGGAGGGGTTGCAGTGGGAGACATTGAAAGAGGCAAGGAAGTGGTCGGAGATGGGATGAGGATTGAAGGAGGGATCAAGAGACAGAGCAGTTCCTAGAGAAGACAAGATCAAGAGAATGGCCGTTAGCGTAGGTTGGGGAGTTGGTTCAAAGGTGTTTGTTGAAGGAGGAGGCTAGTGAGAGGAAGCAAGAGATGGAAGGCTGGGAAGGGACATCAATATAGGTCATTTTTCCAGAAGCAAGAAAAAAATGCAAGCAATTTTTGGAGATACTCAAGTTAAACACTGACGCAGATGGGTCACTCTTCTGAAACAGTCCAGGAGGGGAACTTTCAAGAATTACACTGTAGTAATGGCATGTGTTGACACACACACCCTACATGGGCCTTATGAACTATTTAAATTCAAATATTAGAACTTTTTTGGTTAAGGTTTAAAAGTATGGCAGGTATCTTAAGAAACAAAAAGAAAAAGGAAGTGGGTTTTGGCACAGTTAAAGCATTTCAAATAATATGCTGTGGGGATTGTATGATCTTTGCACAGATTTATGGTGATTGAAGAAGATATTTATTTATTTATAAGGTTTATACCCCACTCTCTCCCACCACAGGCAGCCCAGAGCGACTAACAGCAGCACATATAAACATAAAAACAATTCAACTATTAAATAAATCAACCATATAACACCCCCACACCACCGTCCCTAACCACCCCCACCCCTCGCCCTACCCTTCTCCCTCACCAAATGCCTGATGGAACAGCCAGTTTTTGCAGTTCCTATGGAAGGCCGGGAGGTCCGGGGCCAACCGTGCCCCCACCAGGAGGGAATTCTAGAGGCATGGCACAGCCACCGAGAATGTCCTATCCTGCGTGGCCTCCCGGAGAACCCGGGGGACCTCCAACAAGATGCCCCTGGAGTCCAGACAACCACAGAGGCCGATCTAGAACCTGGGGAGTGAGGCGATCTCACAAATAAGCAGGGCCCAAACCATGTAAGGCTTTATAGGTTAAAACCAACACTCTGAATCGGGCCCGAAAGACTATTGGCAGCCAGTGCAGAGATCGGAGCACTGGTGTAATATGCTCCCACTGGCCCAATCCCACCAGGAGCTGGGCCGCATTCTACACCAGCTGCAGCTTCCAAGTCGTCACCATAGGTAGCCCCACGTAGAGCATGTTGCATTAGTCTAACCCAGAGGTAATAAAAGCAAGGATGATCGTGGCCAGGTCCAGAACCGAAACCAGCAGCCAAAGTTGCCACACCAGATGTAACTGGTGGAAGGCACTCCTCGCCACAGCCTCCACTTGGAGATCCAAACGGAGCTGCGCGTCGAGGAGCACCCCCAGGTTCCGCACCTGGAACGTCAGCGGAGGGCAGACCCCATCAATCGATGGAGCCATCACCTCCACCAGCCTACCCACTAGCATCACCTCCGTCTTGTCAGGATTCAGTCAAAGTAGATTAACCCTCATCCAGTCCCCCACAGCTGCCAAACACCGGGTAAGCACCGAGACAGCCAGGCCTGGGTCGGCTGAAAATGAGAGGTAGAGTTGGGTGTCATCAGCATATTGATGACACCTCACCCCAAATTCTCTGATCACCTCGTCGAGCGACTGCATATACACACTGAACAGGAGAGGGGATAAAACCAAACCTAGCGGGACCCCCCATGGGAGGTCTTGGTAAGATGAAAAAGAATTACTGAGTACCACCCACTGAGTTCTTCTGGTCAGGAATGAGCAGAACCATTCAAGAATGATCCCGCCCACCCCTGCACTGTCCCGCAAGTGCGTCACCAACATCTTGTGGTCAACGGTATCAAATGCTGCCGATAGATCTAATAGGACCAATAGGGTCGATCGACTCCGGTCCTTTTCTCGGCGAAGGTCATCCACCAGGGCCACAAGTGCTGTCTCAGTGCCATGACCTGGACAAAAGCCAGATGGCGAAGGATCAAGATAACCTACGCAGTCAAGATGCCCCTGGAACTGCTGAGCCACTACCCATTCAATAACCTTCCCTAAAAAGGGAAGGTTAGAGACAGGCCAATAACTGGCAGGGGAGACAGCGTCAAGTGATGGTTTCTTGAGCAGAGGCCGCACCACCGCCTCTTTGAGAGCTCAGCACTCTGCCCTCCCGCAGGGAGGTGTTGACCACCCCAACCAGCAATGACCCCAATGTCTCCTGGCAGCTCTTAATCAGCCAGGACGGGCACAGATCTAGTTCACAAGAGGTGGCTCGAACAGCCCCAAGCACTCCCACCACGTCAGTGGGTGTCACCAACTGAAAGTGATCCCAGAAAAACAGACAAGTCGGGGCTTCTATACCCTCTACCTCCTCCACTGCACTAAATGCAGCATCAAGGTCGTGGTGAATCCGAGCGATTTTATCCGTGAAATAATCTGCAAAAAGGTCACAGCAGATGGAAGATGAATCAACCCCCGGGTTGAGGGAGGCTGGACTTAACATATACATGTTAAGTCTTGCCTTTCAGTCTAGGTTTTGCCTTAAGTCTAGGTTTCAGACCCTCAAAGAGCCCAATATCAGACGCTAAAAAGGATAATCGGGTCTCTTACCTTGGGAATTGTTCTTCTATGGTTTCTGAGGGAGGTTATTTGGATGCAGGGAGTGTTCTCCTTCACGGCCAGGAGAAGGCAGCACTGACTTTCAACTGGGCATGTGCAAGGAGAGCGCACCCTCAATCCCCAGGTGTAACACAGCCGATGGACCAAGGATGTCTGTAAAGAAAAGAAGCACCCCTTCCACAACTACGGGCCTAAACCAAACAAACCACCCTTAAGGAGGGCTAAACTGAACAGAGGTCCCCCAGTCAGAACCTCCAGGGAACCCGAAGAAAGGGAGGTTGCCAGTTGCCAACAAAGACCCACCGGGGGGGTAGGGAGAGGGAGCAAATAACCTCCCTCAGAAGCCATAGAAGGACAATTTCCAAGGTAAGAGACCCAATTGTCCTTTCTATAGCTTCTTCATCCAGTTATTCAGATGCTGGGAGCTGACAAAACGTAGGGGTGGGACACCAGGCAGAATACCGGTTACCGGTTTTACCAGTTCTCAAAAAACCGGATTCCCGGATTGCACCCGGTATACCGGTACCAGATTTATTCCATAGAATTTAAAAAAAATCCTCCCCCCTCTCCCTCCCAGGCTGTGCAGGTGGAAGGGAGGGCACCCCCCACCCACCCTGGATTTTAAAAACATTTTTTTTTTCTTTAAGTCCCAAATGCAGGCTCCGGGCCGCCACCGGCAACCCGGAGCCTGCACCAGCGTCCACCAGCAGGTAAGTACCGGTACTAGGGTGATCCCTGGGGTAGGGGGTGGCTTAACACACACCCCACCCCAGGGATCACCCTACCTCCCCACCCAGGGATTGCCTACCTTGCGCTCCGGGTGGCGGCGGTCCGGCTCCAGCGGCTTCAGCGCTGGCTGTGGCTGCCGGCTTCAGCGCTACTAGGCCTTCCGGTGAAACCCTCCTCCAACCCTTCCACTTGACCCCATCCCCTCCCGCCTCCTGATCTCCATGACTTCCTCTGAGTACCCTAGTCTACAGAGGGCTAATGCTTCAATAGTCAAGCTGTCAGTCTCAGAAACCCTGGTTGTTTGTATAGCAGAGGTCCCTGAGACAGCAGGTCCGGGTTGGGTGGAAGGTCCAACTTCTCCCCTGCCAACAGGGTCACCAGGTCTGTGAACCACGGTCTGCGAGGCCAATAAGGGGCCACCAGGATCAGGGTGGCACATTCCCGCTTGCATTTGTGAATTGTTCAGTTTATGAGGGGAAAGGGCAGGAAGGCATATAACAGCCCCGGGAGCCACAGGTGACAGAGGGCGTCTTGAGCTTTGGTCCTGGGGTGATGTCCCCTTGTGATGAAGCGATCTGTCTTGTTTGACGGAGAGGCAAAGAAGTTCAGCATCGGCTGACCAAATCTGTACACTATTTGTTGGAAGGCTGAGCGACCATTCATCTGGATCTACAACCCTCCAACTCAGGTAGTCCGCCTGCACGTTTTCCATTCCCCGGATGCGTAGCGCTGTCAGGGAGAGGACGTGATCTTCCGCCCAAGCAAGGAGTCGTGTTGCCTCCATGCATAGGGCTCAGGACCGTGAACCTCCTTGGTTGTTCACATAGGCTAGGGTGGTCATATTGTCTGTGAAGATCAGGACGTGGTGCCCCTTTATCAGGGGGGTGAAATGCTGCAAGTCGAATCGGATAGCTTTCAGTTCCAACCAGTTGATGCTGTGTATCAGATCTGACACAGACCAGGAGCCCTATGCCATACTTGGGTCTAGATGGACCCCTCACCTGAGGAGGCTGGCGCCCGTGGTGACTACTATTCTGGGGGGATCCATCAGAGGGATCCCCGCGTAAAACTGGTGGGCTCCTCCCACCAGCTGAAGGAATCCAGAGTTTTCTGGTCCAACACCAGGTTCACCTGGATGTTGGCAATGATGTGCATCTGCCATGTAGTGTGCATTGTAGTGGTCATGAGTGGAAGAGTGCCCATTGTAGATGATGGAAGCAGGACACCATCAAACCCTGCAGCGGAGCCAGGGTCTGAAGCAGGATCCAGGTTGAAACCGGGTCCAGATGGTGATTTTTCTGATCTTGTTTTGTCGCTGTTGTGGAATAAAGAGTCTGTCCTGGAAGGTGTTGATTATCACCCCCAGATGTTCCAGGTGTTGTGTCAGGAGTAAAGTGGCTTTTGTCCCTGTTGATAAGAAACTCATGGAATTTGAGGTAGTTGATGGTGCGTTGTACATGGAGTAGGGCAATTTCCTTGACAGTGTGCGGAGAAGTAGGTCGTCAAGATGAAGACTGCTATGCCTTCCATGCATAGATTCACTATCAGTGGTATGAGGACCTTGGTGAGCATCCATGGTGATGTGCCCAGGCCGAAGAGGAGAACACAATACTGCCAGTGGTGTCCTGCATAGAAGCGGAGCCATTTCCTGTGCGTTTGGCAGATGGGTACATGAAGGTAGGCATCCTTCAAGTCCAGGGATACAAGCCAGTCACCTGGAGAGAGGGAGAGGCAAATGGAGGCAAGGCTTTCCATTTTGAACTTCTCCGTCCTCACTGCTGTGTTTAGGTGCTTTATGTCGAGGACCACTCTCTATGTCCCATTCTTCTTCCGCACCAGAAACAGAAGAGAGTACAGACCTCTTCCTTTCTCTGTTAAAAGGACCTGCTCTATCACTCTGATCTCCAATAGTCTTTGTATTTCCTGGCCAATGGCTGTGTGCTCGACTGGGTCACGTGAGCATGGAGATATGCAAAAGAACTCCTTGGGTTTGAACTTGAGTTCTATTGAGCATCCCCTCACCACCGTGTCTCTAACCCAGACATCTGTGGTCACCTGGACCCATCTGTGTGCGAAGGGTTCCAGGTGGCCACCAAGACGCACAGAGGGTGAGAACCAGTCGTCAGAGTAGTCAGGAGTCCTGCTTTCATGCAGGAGACCGGGAATGTTTGGAGTGTGGTGAGGGGTTTGAATATTTGTTTGTCTTCGTCCCACACCCTTGGTACCCCTTGCCTCGAACTGGTATGCCCATCAGCTGCCAGGAGCTTGGCTCGAGTGCTTCTTTTCCTTATTTAACTTCAGTAAGGGCCTTGTCCAAGGTGGAGCCAAACAGTTTTCCCCCTTTAAACAGCCCATTAACAAGCAAGTTCTTCGTGTGCAAGTCTGCTCGCCATGAACGAAGCCACAGCCTGTATCTGGCTGCTAGGTTAGCTGCCATGCCCCTAATCACCCAGCAGCAGCATCCATAGAGCCGTCAATCAGGAAGGCATGTACTAATGTGATGTTGCTGGCTAGCTTGCGAGACATAGACTCCGATATGTCCGGGTCCTTGTTCAATTTAAACCACCTCATGATGGCTTAGACTCCGATATGTCCGGGTCCTTGTTCAATTTAAACCACCTCATGATGGCTCTGGAGACGTGGAAGGCAGTTATGGCCATCCGTAGTATGTTAGCTAGTGCTTCATAGCTTTTTCTAAGGTCGATCTCTACCCCCTTATCGGTGGCATCCTTAGGGAAGAGATCTCCCTCAGAGGGAAATGCGGATTGTCGTGCCAGAGAGGCAGCAGCTGCATTGACCTCTGGCACTGTGAAAACTTAGTCACTATGTTTGTTAAAGTCATACAGGGACTGTTGTACTCTGGATAGTTTTAATAACTTAGTGGGCTGTTTCCACTGGGCTCTAACTATCCTTTCAAAGGCCCTGTCCAGAATGACTCCCCGCAAGGTACTGGCCAATTGAGGAATGTAGTCCCGGTATGAGTCCTCCTCCTCCGAAGAGGATTCAGACTCCCTTTTCTTTTGGGATCTGGGTGTGGTTCTGAGGACTCTCTCTGCCCGTTTCACCAGCTTAGGGCCCTGGTCAGGAGGCAGCTCCCTGCCCATCTCCTTTGGGCCCCATATTAGGATCTCCTCCAGTTTGAGGGGATCCCACTCTGAGGAGTGGGAGGAGTTGTTCTGTGAGGCCTGGTCTGAGTCCTCCTGAGAGACTCCCTCCTGCACCAGTGAGATTCTGGTGGGCCTGACTCCCTTTCTCCTTTTTAATTGGGGGTGTGGGGGGGAACTGGTGTCAGAATCTTCCTCGGGGGGGGGGGGGAAGTTCACCCTCCTCCATGTAAACCTTATCAAACGCCTCCGCTTCTGAGGAGCAGCCAATTAAGTCCCTGACTGAGGGTTTCTGTGGGGCCTTACGGGATTTCTGGGGTGTGTAGTGCTATCCATTCCCCGTGGGCTTGGAGGATTCCTTGAATGCTTTTTTTTTGGGGGGGGGGGTGTTCCGGTAAGGGTGGGCCCACTTGTTGGGCTGGAGTTCCCCCCTCTGTCCTTGCTAGGGCTCTCATGACTTTTGCAAGGCATCCAGCTGAAGCTGTTGGACGGGATCCAGGACTGGGGCCCCCTTTACTGTTTGTTGAGAGGCACAGGAGGCCTCCTCCTCTTCCTCCTCTGATATGTTGCAGGAGGTCCTCTCCTCCTCATGGGTACAGGCCTCAGTGTGGCTCTCCGCCCGGGCGGCTCGCAGTAGTTTCAGTTTCCTTTCCCACACTTGCCTGGTTCTGTGCGGTGGCAGCCCAGCGGTTTCAGCCATCTCAGCAGGTTCCCCAAAGAGGGGGGACATACCCGGTGGGCTGAGCCCCCGCACTTGCTCTGCCCCGGGCCGTACCCAGCGGTCGGCAACCTGGGGGAAGGATCCGGGGTTCAGCCGTGCCACTGTACTTTGCTGGTGCCTGGGAGGGATATCCCTCCAAGTCTAATTAATAGCGGCGGGACCCCGGGGCAATTACCGGATACCGGATTTACCGGTTTCCGGTTCCCAAAAAAACAGATTCCCGGATTAAATCCGGTATACCGGTACCGGATTTATTCCATTGATTTCAATGGGGCACTGTGTCCCCATTGAAATTAATGGAATAAAATTCCTCCCCCCTCCCCCTCCCAGGCTGTGCGGGTGGAAGGGGGGACACCCCCCACCCNGGCTGCGCGGGTGGAAGGGTGGACACCCCCCACCCACCCTGGATTTTTCAACCTAGAGCCCCCCCCACAGCACCAGCAGCCGCGGCGTCCCAGCAGCAGCCGGTAAGTATAGACCTGATCCCTGGGGGGGGGGGGTTAACACCCTCCCACCCCCCAGGGATCACCCTACTACAAGTTCCCACTGGATCCAGTACCTTTTTAGTTCAGCTCCGGGTGCGGCGGCGGGCGGTCCGGGGGCCTCAGCGCTGGCTGTGGCTGCCGGCATCAGAGACGCTGTAGGCCTAAGTTCCCCGGAAGGCCTAGAGCGTCTCTGACGCCGGCAGCCACAGCCGGCGCTGAGGCCGCCGGACCGCCCGCCGCCGCACCCAGAGCTGAACTAAAAAGGTACTGGATCCAGTGGGAACTTGTAGTAGGGTGATCCCTGGGGGGTGGGAGGGTGTTAACCCCCCCCCCCCAGGGATCAGGTCTATACTTACCGGCTGCTGCTGGGACGCCGCGGCTGCTGGTGCTGTGGGGGGGGCTCTAGGTTGAAAAATCCAGGGTGGGTGGGGGGTGTCCACCCTTCCACCCGCGCAGCCTGGACTTGGGGAGGGTTTTTTGGTGGGTTTTTTACATTGCAGCCATTCATTTAAATGGCTGCAATGTAAAAAAAATCCGGTACCCGGAATCCAGTAACCAGACCGGATTTACCGGGTTGAATCCGATAATGCCGGTACGCCCAGTACCGGCATTATCGGATACCAGAAATGCCGGTACTCCCGTGCCTACTAATTAAGTCCCCACTCAGAGTGTTCTAGGGACAAGAAAGCGTATTAGGGTGCAGAGCACCCTCGCTGCACTCCTACCTGTCCAGAGGCAGACTTTCAACTGAGGATTGAGGGCATGCTCTCCCTGCACATGCCCAGTTGAAAGTCAGTGCTGCCTCCTGCTGGCCATGAAGAAGAACATTCCCTGCATCCGAATAACCAGACGAAAAAGCTATAGAATGGACCACATGCTGGACACAATTCAGCTTCGACATCACGTCTGTTTCTCTTTTCTCTGCTTCCTCACTTTTTGTTTGCCCTTTTCTTTCCCCTCAAAAGGATTCTATTTTTCAAGTTACCCAAAACCAATATGAGTTTGTCATCTAATACCAACAGGAGTGCGTCAAAGGGGCTTTATATACGAACATTTAACACCACTTACACCACTAAATTAAATTAACTCCTCCATAAAGCTCTGTGTGTGTGTCTGTGTCTGTGTGTGTCTGTGTCTGTGTGTAAATACTCTGCACTGCAGCCATTTTAAGGCCATAGCACAGTTCTTTGTTACAAGAGTTATAAGCAGGGCCTCATGTTCACTGCATTTTCCCCATTGGCGGTAATGGGGAAAGTGAACAGAATCTAGGTCCCTGCAAACTAACTAGGGAGTAATTGTGTTTGGATACACATTGCCCTGAATCAAGGTCTGCAGTCAGTTTACATTCCACTCATTCGCTCCAGTGAAAGGCAGATCCCTTGATGCACCACTGACAGATAACAACTGTCCGTGCTACTGCAAGGGCTCAAAATGACTACTGTTCATATATACACGCTATTAGCGGTAGATAACTTCTCAGTAAATCCCACCACAGTTAGCTACTCTGCAGCCGTACGTTCATGGATAAGTAGCCTAAATTAGGTTAGGGGCTGCCTGCCAAGATGAGCTCAGCTTCATGGTGGACCTTGTTTGGCACCACTGCCAGGAGGGGCATGTCGCATCTGGCCCCTCTCCCTGTGAATGGCATGCACTAGTCTGGTCCTTAGTAGCAGCATGTGGGGGCAGAAGAGGTGTGCACTGCCTTCAGCAGCTTGAGATCTGTGTGGGGCGGAGACCAAAACCAGCATGCACCTTCCTGCAGCAACGCAGGGATGGGACAGAAGCAGCCATTTCTGCCCTCCATGTTGTTGCAAGCAGTGCCCCCCCCCCCTTCTTCTTGCTGCTGTAGGCTGCACTTCTGCCCTTCCCCCTTCAATGTCAGGTGGCAAATGAGACAATGGGTAAGTGCAGTGAGGGGACAGGCTGTGTGTGTATGGCTGTAGAGCTGCAGGTGTGGGACCTGGTTGGTTGAAGCAGGGCGCTACATGGAAGGGGTCCCAGCCTGAGCAATAGACCATGCTAATTTGTCACTAACGTACAGTAGATCCCATGCCTAAGATCCTTTTGTTTTGTGTGTTTTTTGTAACTGTTCTGTTTTTTTAATCAAACAATACAGTTTACTATTCCTATTGTTATTTGTAATTATTTTAATATTGTTTACCATGATGGCTAAGTACTAAATACTAAGCCACTGTAGTGTAGTGGCTAAGGGGCTGGACTTGGACCTGGACAGACAGGGTTCAAAGCCCATCTTAGTCATGAACTCACTGGGTGCTTGGGCAAGTCTCAACCTCTTGAACCAGTGTAGTGGATAAGGTTCTGGACTTGGTCCTGAGACGCCAGGGTTTGAATCTTACCCTAGCCATGAACTCACTGGGTGGCCTTGGGCAAGCCTCACCCTCAGTTCCCCATCTGTAAAATGGGAATATGTATGTGTCTGTGTTCCCCTCACCATTGTCTGTCTTAGATTGTAAGCCCACTGGGGCAGGGACCTGTCTCTAAAATATGTTACTGTAAAGCACTGCATATGCCTAGTAACACTATAGAAATGATAAGTAGTAGGAATCGTGACTTGAACACAATTTGTTAATTCTGCATGCATTTTAATAAAACACATTATGCTTCAGAACACTAAGTTTCCTCCTTTGATAATTTAAGTTGTCACTGCGAGGCAAACCCAGCAAACTGCTTTCAATATGAAAGGCTCAGTAACCATTTACAACTGACCAATAAATCCAATTAGACAATACATGGAGTGGAACATGGGAAATCCCCACCAAGGTGTTTCACACACAAGACCGGCCCAAGGCATGTGTCACATGTGTGGCTGCACATGGCCTCACGGCCAACTGCGGCCCTACACTTGCCTGGCTGGGAGGCAGGCTGCAGCCAGCTTCTCCCCCAATGAGTTTTTCTGCCTCCCCTCCCTGGCTCTGGTCCCCATCCCTCACCTGCCATCTGCCTGCTAGTAGTGCTGCTGCTGCTGCTGCTGCAGCAGGGGGACACTAATAGGACAGAGAGAGATAAAGCTGTTTGTTTGCAAACAACTTCTCCCCATTTGAGTGATCCGAAGGTTGTTGCCTTGTAAAGAAGGTTCTTAGAGATGACTCCCAACATTCTCACAACTGGGTTGTACATGCTCACCCTATTCAAATAACAGACCATATGATGGTCTCGAGCTCCGCTACTATAAAAAGCACTCTCCCCCTCAGAATGACAGTTCCTTCCAACCCTTTCTAGGAATATAAAAAAATTCCATGCGGGGCTGGAAGGGTGGGTGTTATGAGAATGTTAGCAGCCATCTCGAAGAACCTTCTTTACAAGGCAGCAACCTTCTGTTCGTCTTCAAGGCCATTTTTACATGGCTCTGCTAGGTGGGGAGTCCGTGGGTGCGCCAGTACTTGGGTGTCACACACACATCTTCACTCACCCCCCACTCATCCGCACCCACAAAGTAACCATGCATTTTCCCCAGTTGCTCCATTAGTGGGGATGAGCGGGGGGTGAGTGGGGATGTGTGTTACGCATACGCACCCCCACTCTCAGTGGGCATGTGTGCCACGTCATTCACCTGGGGATCCCCCACCCATGAACATGCAGAAATCTGTGTATTCATGGCTGGGAGAGGCCTGTGTAAAAAGGGCCACATTCTTACAACTGTCTTACTTATACTAACTTAGGTAGGAATTTAGGATGTAAAGCAATTCTATCTTGGAAAATCTGTAAATATGGTTCTGAGATTATTATGGCTGTTATTTCACTAACGCTTCTTAATGAAGTTATTGCCAACAGGAATACTCTCCTTGCACCCCCCATATAACCAATCCACACTGCCCCCCACCCCATAACCAGTTCATTTGCACACACACACCCATGTAATCAATTCACGCTGCCCCAGGGGCACAAATGAACTGGTTATGGGGTGGGGCAGTGTGTATTGATTACTGGGGCACAACTGTACTGGTTATATATGTCTCTTTTCATGGCATAATGTACTTAATAGGTTGGCTGCATTTTGGGTGTCTGGTGTGTTTGATAGCAGCGCCTCTGAACCGGTTGCATTGCGTGTGTACATAAGGCACAGGTACCACCAGCAGCAAGAAGCAACAGGCCCTGGAGGCCAGGCTGGCTAAGCTCACCCCCCTCCCGCAGTAAGGCAGTGGACGCAGTCAGTCTCTCTGTGCCTGCCTCACTGCCCACCCAGCTGCCCCTGCAGTGAAACCACTCCTGGGGAGTGGTCATAGACGCTCGGCTGGGGAGGGGGGAAGCATTGGGAGACCATGCTTGTCTATGGCCGCTTGGCTGAGAACCAGGTAAGACAGCCAAGGGGTGTCAAACTGGAGGGGCAGGGGTGACCATGCTTCTCCATGGCTGCTCAGAGGGGTGAAGAATGGGAATCCTTCCTATCCAGAGAGAGTAAAGTTTATGTAAATATACACATTTGCATAATAAGGTGGGGCCTAATTATGCAAATTAGGTCCAACACCAAGACTTCACACATGACCTCACAAACCCTGGGGGTTGGCCCTGGAGGCAGGTAAGGGATGGGGACCAGAGCCAGGGAGGGGAGGCAGAAGAATTTATTGGGGGAGAAGCCGGCTGCTGCCTGCCACCTAGCTAGGCAGGAGCAGGGCCCCAGCTGGCCACGGTGACATGCCTGCGGCCAGCCCTGATGGTGATGTCATGGCACACTAAAGGGGTGTGGCAGACAAAGTTTGATGGGGGGAAAGAGCCCCTCCCTCCCTTCCTCCCACAGGTGGTGTTAATACCCTGTTGTATGGCAACCAGCACTTTGACTTCACAACCATTCACATGAACAACCCCCCTGGGCAAAAAATAATAATAATAGTAATAAATAATAAAATACCCCTTAGGGGCAGATAACTCTCAGAGCCCTGCAGAGTTAATTGCCCCCACCCAGTCAAACCCCCAAACGCTCGCTCACAGGCCCGCGCGCTCTCTCTCAATGCAACAGTTACCCCTAAGATTAGAGCTAATATTTTACACCCAGGTTAGCTAAAAGTCTTGCCCTTCTTGGGCTACTGCCCCGTCGGAAAGGGAGACAGAACCTCACCATCACAGAGCCACGCCTTCATGTCACCCAGCACGTAGACAGGATTCAGGGTCTTCTCGATGTACCGCCTGTAGGAGATCAGGTTCTGTTTCTCCTCGGCCGTCATAATCCACTACTGCTCCCCGCAAAAGGAGTTCCTATCTCGATTGCCAACTGCTTTCTGTATTGCACAAGAAGCTAGCTCCTAGGCAAAGAGCGGCGGCCGGTCGGAGAGGAGTCAGCAGCTCTGCTTGGACCTGGCTTCCTCCGCTCCAGCTCTGGATTGCTCTAACAAGGAAGTAAACTCCACCTTTTCTTTTTGAGACAACAGAGCGGTACAGGCTCGGCTAACGTTTCCTGGGAATCAGCTGACCGGCACGAAAAAAAACTGAGCCTACAGCAACAGGAAGAGGAGGAGAAAGGAAACTTAGCTGAGCTAGAGAAGGGAAACCGAAACCTTCAATGAACAATCGGTGGGTGAAAGGGGCAGGACTGAGAGGGGAAGTCCCTCAGATGTAGGAAAGTGCACTGCTGAGGTTTCCAAACTGGGGATCAGGAAATGAAGAACCAAACTAGGAATGAAATCGTGATCATGATGTTTGCTATGCCATGGATGCTTTCCCCTTTTCCTTCCCAGGGGCCACTTTGTAATTAGTATAGGTTCCTAGGACCACATAGAAGCTCGAGGTAGGGGATGCTTAAGGGGTGCACGTGCACTCAAGGAGTAGCCACATCATTAGTCTGTGTCATAGAGCCACCCTCTGTCCTTGTGTGTGTGCCCTGATTGATGCACACACAACACACAGGCGTGTGCATGCACCGTCAGCCCAGTATAAGCAAAGACTATACATTAAAGGCCACAACACACACACACACACCACCACCACCATCTAAGGGGTTTGGGCAGAGCTTCCTTTTTCCAAGCTCAGTCTGATAGTGCTTGGGGGGTAGGAATCAGATCCAGGAACTGGAAACGGACCACATACAAAATTAGCTACAGGCTTTAGGCGCCCCATCCCTCTGCTATATTTTTCACGTCTTTGTTGCTCTCAGGCTGCCCAGTGTACATGTCCATTCTAAATGTGAGAGCTCCCCAGGCACGCCCAGGGGAGGGCATACCTGCTGCACCTATTATGGCTACGCCCTAGCTAGAGAGTCGCCATCTCTTATTGCTGGGGTGGGGAATCTTTTCCCTTCCATGGGCCACTTTGAAAATACGTACAAGTTCCCTGGACCACATAGATATTAGAGGTGAAAGCGCTTAAAAAGTGTGTTGAGGACAGGGAAAGAAAAGGGAGATCCAAGATCATGCATCCATCCCCTTGCCCTGAGTGCATGCCCTCATCTCCACCACTCTCCCCTGAGCTCACTCTTTCAATACACAAGGGTAGAGACTCAGTCCGTGGCCCAGGTTCAGGAACAGGAAAGGGGACAAGTAAAAGTTGTGGGGCCAACTTTGGCCCATGGGTTGCCGAGTCCCTACTTCTGCCTTTAACTGAATACCTACTTATAGTTCCAGGTCTGTGTGAATGCAAGTGCATGCATGCGCGTGCATTCACACACACACACACACCTTTGCTTTTTATGGGGATTTTATTGTATTGCTTTGTATTTTTATTATTTTTCTTCTTGTGGTTTTGGTGTCAGGCACCCTGAGCCTTCGGGGAAGGGTGGGGTATAAATTTTAATTAAATACCAAAAAATTATGAAGTAGTGTGCAATCAGGCTCTGTCAACCCCAATTGGGCCCTTTGGTGTTGATTTGCATGAACATGTAGACCTACATACATACATATGCATATAAAACATATAGGAATCTGGACACAAGCATATTAGGCTGTCTTCATGGACATGAGTTGAGAACATACTTCTTTCAGCCCCTAAAGGGCACCCCACCTACAAAATTCTGCAGTTCCCCAAAGGAAGGTGATTGGATTCTGTCCAGACACACTGCACAGTTCTAGTTACACGAGCTACTAGCATGACCCAACCCAAGCTCCAAGAATTAATATATGGCTTCACTGAAATGAGCAGGAAAGCCGGTAGAAGTGGCATGGCAATGATTTTAGGTAAAATCTTTACAGTTAAGCACAGAGGACGGTTTTGAGATAATGGATTTTATTTTAATAAGAATACAACGTTAGGAAACCAGTAAATTTCTGGGATTCTTTACCAATATTAAACAGCATTCTATAAGCGATGTAAAAGGCTTATATAGGTTAACTTACACGTGGAAAATGCCAGACACAGTGCACTTATCCCTCCCTGAACCTTGCTAAAAATGAGGTTTTGTTCATTGAGAGCTACTGGTAAATAGGAAATTCAAAATACACCAAAATTGAATGGATTCAAATTTTGTAGTTTGGGATGAAAGCACAACCCTTTTCTACTATCGGATCAAGTAAATTCATTCAGCAAACACCTAAACTAACGAAGTCTGGTTTCCTATGCGGGATCAAGGGACAATGCTCAGTCAGTTGAAATTTTCAACTACAATTTTCAACCATAACAAACCCAACAGGGTGTGGAGGTGAGGAGAGCATGCATGGGTGGGGAGGTGCTTGTCTGAAAACACCTATTGTGATTGCAAGCAAATCAGTCTTTAAAAAAAATCAAGTTGCCATCTGTTTGATATAACCATTTTATCTTCACATTTTATCTTGTAGAATCTTATGGTTGGAAAGGGCCTTAAAGATCATTTAGTCTTTCTGCTTTGATGGAGGAAGTCTACAGCTACAACATCCAGCAAATGGTTGTCCAGACACTTTATAAGGGTCCCTTTCACAGAAAACTCCAGCTGTGATTCGTGTTCACCTATTTTTGTTAATAGAATTTACACAAATTGCTGCAGTAAGAGGGAAACAAGTTGTATGTGTGTGTAAAATTGGCTAATGAGAAAGCTAGAACCTTTAGTCTCCCAATACATTAAGGCTTTGAATACAAATCACAAGCAATGAATGCAATATACAAGAACATTATTAGACCACTGAACCCTGAAATAAATTCAGCTCGTAGCTTATAGCTTCATCTGAGATGCTGGCAGTTCAGTTGTGAGGGGCAGGATTTAAATTGGGGAACCAGGGTGTTACTAATCCAAACAGAATATTTTCTGCTCTTAAAATACTTTACAGGTATTTGTATTAAACATTTCCTTTCAGTACCGGAAACCCCCTTCATGGTCCTGAGCCTGAGAAATGGAAACTGAAACTTGGCAGGCCACTCCAGAAAATGAAAACAGAATTGCATTAGCTCATGTACTGCTAGTGAAGGGTGCCAGACTGACAGCTTTCGATGCTGCCCATTCCCACTTAACTACCAAATAGCTGCTAGACCATAAACAGAGGCAATGTCAAGTTCCCTGAATCATTTGATTAACGTGCCAGCTTGAGTAGTTTGGGCCCAACACATCTGAAATACTACCTCCTCCTGTCCTATGCTCCTTGGACCATTGTAATCCTTAAGGTCAGCTGAGAAGGACCTCTTGCAAGTCCCATCAGTGTGCCAAGTCCATACAGCAAGGGCGTGGAGAGAGGTGTTCTTGCTGGCTGCTCCACAACTTTGGAACTCCCTTCTCCAAGGCTGAACATTTTCCAGAGACGATATAAAATACTTTGTTTGGCTGGGAGAGTTGATTTTTATATTTGTAAGTGTTTTATATGCTATTATCTGCCCTGTACCTCAGGAAACAAATCTAAATAAATAATTAGACTGTGTATACAAGCACTAGGCGTGGTAATAATAGCAAACTCAGGCCTTCCAGATTTATCCGAGCAGACTAGTTGGAAGGTACTATGCATGTGTTATTTATGCATGCACAACCAGTACATTTCAAATAGCTTAGTCAATGTAACAGCTACACAAGGATGGGCAAACTGTGCCTCAGAAGCCACAAGTGGCTCTTATTCTCTTCAAGCGTGGCTCTCAGTCAGAACCAGTCCCAGCTCCCATGCTGCCTTAACAGTCCTGTGTATTTGTATTGTATTATATTTGCCTTTGTATTATTATTTGCTAAATAGGATACTTCATTACAGCCAAGGCTGAGCAGCTGAATCACAGCTGCTCTTCACAATCTCAGTAGCCAGGGCCACAAAGTACCACCTAATCACAAGGCAAGAGAAGCGAGAGGGGTAACGCTCAGCCTGGGGAAAGCCTCAAAGGGGCATGTGTGCATACGCAAGAGTCTTGTGGCTCCCAGCCATGTGAAGATTTTGATATTGTGGCTCTTCAAGGTGAGTACTTCGTCCACCCCTCTAATAGTAGCGCTACATATTTTGTTTCTCTCTTCCACAAACATGCAGCCTTCCACCATCACTTCCACTTGTACCAAACTTTTGCAGGGTACATTTGAGAGGTCTCCTCACTGTCACTTTTGAGAGACCGCCATAGGTCTGTCTCACTTTTGAGAGACCGCCATAGGTCTGTCTTCAGCTCCTAGACTTACACCTGAGGCATTGTGAACACTCTTGCTCCCTCCCTCTGAGATCCACTCCACTTTCCTGTTCTAAACAAGCAAATGTTACCCGCAGTTTTGACATATGTGAGTTACGTTTAAAAGATTGGCTATACTCTGAACATATTGGCTTTAGTTTGGACATAAAGGCCTGGATGGGACTGAAGTTGGTTCCTTATTCCCAGTTCCTTATTCATTCCCAGTTGCTTATTCATTCCTTATTCACATTTCTAAGGTAGAAATGACCTAAAAGAACTTGCACCAGACCTGGATTGCGGTTTCAGAGTGCCACCCTGGCATACACCCCTCCCCTCCCCCCCCATCTGCTATATACATAGCCTTGAATAAAGAGCTGGGTTTCGGATGGGATTACTGCGCAAAAACCTTTTCGGGTCACCCCACTTCACACCTCCTTGTCACAGGGGGACTCTCCTCAAAAATTCTGGCAAGACCCCTGCCTGACCCAGACCGCGGTTTTGACGTACCAACCTGGCATACACCCCACCCCACCCCCACCGCTATCTGCTATATACATAGCACGAATAAGGAGCTCGGTTTGGGCTGGGATTAACCCCGCAAATCCTTTTCGGGTTTCCCTTTCGCTACTATCAAACACACAAGACACCCAAAATGCAGCTAGCGCATTATGCCATGAAAAGATTTTATATATCTTTTCATGGCATAATGCGCTAGCTGCATTTTGGGTGTCTTGTGTGTTTGATAGCAGCACCTCTGGACCGGTCGCACCGCATGTGTGCACAAGGCACAGGCGGCACCAGCAGCAAGAAGCAACAGGCCCTGGAGGCCAGGCTGGCTAAGCTCACTCCCCTCCCCCAGTAAGGCAGTGGACGCAGTCAATCTCTCTGTGACTGCCTCTCTGCACGCCTGGCTGCCCCTGCAGTGGAACCACTCCTGGGGTGTGGTGGTAGATGCTCGGCTGGGGAGGTTGGGGCGGGGGGGGGGAGCATTGGGAGGCTATGCTTGTCTATGGCCGCTGAGAGGGGTGGAGAATGGGAATCCTTCCTGTCCAGAGGGAGTAAATCATATGTAAATTTACACATTTGCATAATTAGGTGGGGCCTAATTATGCAAATTTGGCCCCACACCAAGACTTCGCACATGGCCTCCCAAACCCTGGTCCCGTCCCTGGTCATCATTGTACTAGTCAGCTAAGAAGGATACCAACAAAATAAAAGGCACACTGTAAACAAAATCCATGGCATGATTTGAAAGATTGACCTATGGGTAAAATACCTCAAGCTCTCTCATGATCATTCAACCCTCCCCTGTATTAGATTTAATTTACCTTTTGGATTAAAAGCTTTTGCTTCAATTTAATGGCAGGGTGGATACAATTAAAATCAAGTCAATTTAAATTACCATACTCTCCCTATTTTCTAGGGGAGCCACCTTTTGCAGTAAACTTTCTTTAAATTGGATTATAAATTCTGTTATCATTTGCAGTTGGATATCTTGAGATTTAAGAGAGGTAGAGATTTCTTTTATGTGTACCAGCAGTTTCTTTATTAGTTTATTTTATTTATTTATTTAATAAATTTGTACCCCGCCCCTCCTGCGAACAGCCCGGGGCGGCTTCCAACAAATGTTGGAATCCGCTACTAAAAACATTGGTCACTTAATTTGACTGTTCAGCAGGCTGAGATTGATCTAATTGCTGAGGAACATCCTCCAAAAGATACAAGGGGGTCAAAGGAATTGGACGCAGGGACTGTAAAATGCTTATGCAATGGGTCTCCACATTTGTCTGATCCACCTGAGTGGTCCACTGTACTATTTAGAGTTGATGCCCAACCATCAACTTCAACACAGCATAAGCCCATAAATAGTATAATATCTAATATTAGGAAGGCCAAGAAGGAAGGACAGGTACCAGGGCATTCAGGCATATCATCATCCAACACAGATTATCCAAGGACACAATCCCTGGTTTAAATAAAAAAGAAATTTCACTTCATATTTTTCCCTTGAATAATGGGTATTTTCCTCCTTGGAATACCAAATACAAAATAGCTAATTATCTGTCATCAATTATTGGTTCCTATATAGATTCAACACAAATTAAGTTTTTTCAAATATTACCAACTTGCAGAGGTTCCCAAAGAATCAATCTTTATTTTTATTCCTCTATAATAGTATCAAGAATTTTTCATCTAACTGACATGCTTTATACCTGGGGAATTTTGTGTGATTATGTGTACTTGGATAAGGAAGTTAAAACTTTATTTCCAAAATTGACACAGCAAACCCTAAGGGGTCAATCCAACTCTGAAGGCAGGACTGGTTTATCCAATGTAGGGGTAAGGAAAGAAAGTGTTTCACTTCCTGTGCCCAGAATTATACCTATAAATTCCAGGCTTATCAATCTTGCTATGGGACCTTCAGTCTATCCTAGTGCTCAAACCGTAACAAAAGCTAGCCCGGCAGTTCCTGTGGTTCCAGATTTAATAGAACTGATGGATACAATGGGCCCCCCACAGACAGTGCTGGTTCCATCTCCTGCCTGTATGGGTAGACCACTGGTGGGCCAGACTGAGGTGCCTGAGCCTAAGAATCAGCAGTCCCCCAATCCTTTAATTAACCAGCATATAGGGGAAGATTCTACTCTGAATAGGGACCCACACTCCAGTTTACCAGGCCCTGCATGACGCATTTCAGGGAGTAGCCAGGAAAATCTGTCAATATGCTCCTGGAATATTTCGGGTTGGAAATCTCACAGTAGAAACCAAGATTTTATTCAGTATATTACTAGATTTAACATAATCTTCTTCCAGGAGACATGGGCCCTTGATCAGCCGGATCTAGCTCATTATGTAGGTTATGCTATCCCCGCAGTCCAACTTAAAATAAGGGGCCGCCCGAGTGGAGGTCTCTGTTGCTTTATTAGTGAGGCCTTAAATAGGTGGGTAATTAGAGTTCTCAGTTTTCCTGATTTTGCAGTAGGACTTATTTTGGAGTGTAATAGTGGGGTGACAACTCTTCTAACAGTGTATATTCCACCTGCAAATGCAGGTACCTTTAATCCTAGGATATGGTCTGAGTTAGACGAGATACTGGAGAATTTGCTACTACAGTATCCCTGTGCACAACTAATAATGACTGGTGACTTTAATGTGAGGTTGGGCCCTAATGATGAAACTCTTGATCCTTATCTTCAGGAGGAGTATGATTTGACAAATGAGTTACTCTATATACGCAAATCTAAGGATCAAAAAATTAACTCTATGGGTTTAAAATTTGCCCAATTTATTAGAGATTATAATTTGAGAGTTCTAAATGGAACTGGCTTCCAAGACAGTGAGGGTGAGTTTACCTTTGTAGGGCACCAAGGCACCAGTGTCATTGATTATATAGTAGTTACGCCCCAACTGGTCTCTCGAATAACATTGTTTGAAGTGGGATCTTGCCATATGACGGACCATCTACCTTTGAATTTAAAGTTTATTTATTTATTTTATTTATTTATTTACCAAATTTATACCCCGCCCCCTCCTGCAACGCAGCTCGGGGCGGCTTCCAACAATCAATTTTAAAACATTTAAAATTCATTTTAAAATATTAAATATAAAATATACCATATAAAACATATAAAACAGGGCTAGAAAAATAATAAATAAATGGGTGGGGGACTAAAATCATCCCTCCCCACCCTCCCTCCCAAAGGCCTGGGCAAACAGCCAGGTCTTACAGTTCCGCCGAAATGTTAAAAGGCTTGGGGCCAGGCGAGCTTCCTCCGGAAGGGAGTTCCACAGCCGCGGTCCTACCACCGAGAATGCTCGCTCCATCGTGGCCCCCCGCTTGACACGGGGGACCTCCAGGAGGGCACCCCCGGCAGACCGCAGGAGCCGCTCCGGGGCGCGAAGGGCGAGGCGGTCCCTAAGGTATGAGGGGCCAAGACCGTATAGGGCTTTATAGATCATCACTAGGACCTTGAACTTGGCCCGGCACACTATCGGCAGCCAGTGCAGAGCTCGGAGCACCGGTGTAATGTGCTCCCGGCGACCCGTCCCCGTAAGAAGACGAGCCGCCGCATTCTGCACCAGCTGCAGCCTCCGGGCCAAGAACAAGGGAAGCCCCACGTAGAGCGCGTTGCAGTAGTCGAGCCTCGAGGTGACGAAGGCATGGATGAGGGAGGCCAGGTCCGGGCCAGAGACATACGGACGCAGCCTACGTACCAGATAAAGCTGGCGGAAGGCAGCCTTAGCGACTGCCTCCACCTGCCGCTCCAGACGCAGGTCTGCGTCCAATATGACCCCCAGACTCCGGACCTGCTGAGCTACAGGGGGGCAAACCCCCCCAACTAGGGGGGCCACCACCCCCTTCGCCCTCCCCACCACCATCACCTCCGTCTTATCTGGGTTGAGCTTCAGTCTGCTCAGCCGCATCCAATCCGCCACGGCCTCCAAACATTGGGATAGCACCGAGATAGCAGGGTCTGGGTCAGTAGAAAAGGAGAGGTACAGCTGAGTATCATCAGCATACTGGTGACATCGCACCCCGAACCCTCTCACGACCTCCCCCAAGGGCTGCATATAGATGTTAAATAATAATGGAGACAAGATCGATCCCTGCGGAACGCCACACGGTAAGGCGCGGGGGCTCGATGTTTCCTCCCCCAACACCACCCGCTGGCTCCTCCCCGAGAGGAATGAACGGAACCATTCAAGAACAGTCCCGTCCAGACCCCCCCGGTCACGCAGTCGTCTCAACAGCAGCCCATGGTCCACGGTGTCAAAAGCGGCCGAGAGATCGAGCAGGATGAGAAATGTCGAACATCCCGCATCCATCTCCCGGCGGAGGTCGTCCACCAAGGCCACCAACGCCGTCTCGGTGCCATAGCCGGGGCGGAACCCAGATTGAAAAGGGTCAAGGAGCCCGATATTATCTAGATGACCCTGGAGCTGGAGCGCCACTGCCCGCTCAATAACCTTCCCTAAAAAGGGAAGGTTAGAGACAGGTCGGTAGCTGGCGAGCGCGTCTACGTCCAACGATGGTTTTTTCAGCAGGGGGCGCACCACAGCCTCTTTTAAGCAAGGCGACAACCTCCCCTGCCGAAGGGACGCATTCACCACCCTCGCCAGCACCGTCCCCAACGTCTCCCCGGAAGCTTTTATTAACCAGGACGGGCATGGATCTAGTTGACAACACGTGGCCCTCACAGACCCCAGGACATCCACCACATCGGCTGGCGTCACTTCCTGAAACTCACCCCATAAAGATGGACCAGACGGACCCTCCGCCCCCCCGCGCTCTTCCCCTACTGCTATCAACCCAGCGTCGAAATCGGCCTGAATCCGAGCGATCTTGTCTGCGAAGTAGATGACAAACTCCTCACAGCGGGCCCGGGACAAGTCCCCATCCAGGCGGAGGGAGGCCGGACTCACCAGCCCCCGCACCACCCGAAACAGCTCCGCTGGACGCGACTTCGCAGACGCTATGAGGACGGCGAGGAATTCCTTCCTCGCCGTCCTCACAGCCTCCACATAGGACCGCAAATGGGCCCTATGGAGAAGACGATCGGAGACAGACCGAGTCCGACGCCAGCGTCGCTCTAGCCTCCTGCCCACACGCTTCATACACCGCAGCCCCTCAGTAAACCAAGGGGTCCTGCGGTGACGAGACCGAGGCAGAAGGCGCCTCGGAGCCACCCTGTCAATGGCCTCCTCCAGCAAGATGTTCCAATGCCGGACCAGCTCATCCACAGAATGACCGTCCACATCCAGGGTAAGCTCCCTCAGGACCTCCTGGAACCGCTGGGGTTCCATCAGCCTCCGAGGGCGGACCATCCTAACTGGTCCCTTCCCCTTCTGGAGGGGGCGCGCTAAAAGACCGGCCTGAAGGAGGTAATGGTCCGTCCACGACAAGGGCACCGCTGTCACCTCCCCCACAACCGGACCCCCCGCCTCAAGGCCAGAGCCGAAGATCAGGTCGAGGATATGTCCCCCCACGTGGGTCGGGCAGATCACTTCCTGGGACAAGTTCATGGTTGCCATGGCGGCCATGAACTCCCGCTCCGTCCCAACAAGGCTGGCGTCGGCGTGGACGTTGAAGTCCCCCAGAACCAAAGTCCTGGGGGAGCCCAACACCAAAGTTAGATGGATACGATCTTCTTCCCTACCAAGAGGTATGGTAGTAATCTGGCAGCCCTGGAAAAGCATTGCCCATTAAGAGGGCCTTTAGCATCAACCAACATATTGGGAATGATAGGTCAGCAGAAGGATATTCAGGACGCCCATAGTTTGATCATCAACTCTGTTTGTCCAGAAACTGTATTGGTTACCTTTAACATATTTAATCATACCATTCAGACCCAGATAACTGAGCTAGTGAGGGCAAATCCTGTTCAAAGGAGCAAAACGTCACAGAAATGGTTTGATAAAGAGTGCAGGGCAGCTAGGAAGAGGTATGTTAGTATCTACCAGGCGTATAGAAGAGGGACTTTTTTAACTCTCCCAGACTATTAGTACAGGGCTCTGATTTGGGGGGGAAAATTAGCATACACTACAGAAAAGTGGGAGAACCTATTTAAGGCGGCTGAGGATAAGAATACTAAGGCATTTTGGCAGATCATTAATGGCGCCATTAGTGTTTGCACTAACCCTGAGTCTTTTAGGCTTGCAACCTTTATTTGGCAGCGTTTCCTTCTCCAGTTAAACACCACCTTATTGGAGGAATCCCAGGTGACAGAGGAGGTAAAAACTCTGCCCCAGTGGCCACCGCTTTCAGAGGATGAGGTCGCTGTGCTCCTCCAAACCTTTAAGTCAGGCAAAGCCCCGGGTTATGATTTAATTTCAATTGAGGTTAAGGACCACCTTGATTGGTGGGTTCCTATGTTAGCCTCGCTGTTTTCAGCTATTAACATCTTAGGGGTGATGCCAGCTGACTGGAATAAGGCCGTTATTGTGCCCATTTATAAGAGGGGTTCACCAAAGGACCCCTCAAATTATAGAATGATTAGCCTCCTCAGCATTATTAGCAAAATATGCTAAATTTTTGCTAACTAAATTAGAGGAATGGACATCACAGAACCAAATAAACATTTGCAGCAGGCAGGTTTCAGCGGGGTCGTTCAACGGTAGATCACTGCTTTATTTTAAGCTATCTTATAGAAAAGTACAGGACAATTAATAAAAAATTCTTCGTGGCCTTCCTTGACTTAAAATTGGCCTTTGACACCATTAATAGAGAGGTGCTGTGGGATAAACTTGACAGAATGTCAATAGATAAAAGACTGTTATTTCTTATAAGGAAACTGTACTCACAATCCTCTTCTGCAGTAAAAGTGGACAGAGAGGGGCATCTTACCGACTTTGTTAGTATCTCGGTAAGGGTCCGCCAAGGTTGCGTGTTGGCGCCAGCCCTTTTTATTCTGTTTCTCAAGGATATTGTCCCATGCCTCACTAAAAGTGAATTTTTCCCTCCCCGATTGGCTTCTAGAATCATCGCATGCCTACTATATGCCGACAATCTGGCATTACTTTTGCAGACAAGAGTGGGCCTGGGGCGACAGTTAAAAGCTTTTGCTACCTACTGTGCAGCTAATAAATTTATTATAAATTATAACAAATCAAAGGTAGTTGTTTTCTCAGCCTCCAGGAAAACTTATGTTTGGGCCATTAATGGCCATACTTAGTGCCGGGAGAAAGCCTTCAAATATTTGGGTCTACATTTTATGGGATCTGGGAAATGGACTGTGCACCTTGAAAAGATGCAGGCAAGCGCAAAAGGCGCTTCCTTTGCTATCCTAAGGCTCTTTGCGAAAACTGGTTTAACAAAACCCGAAATGGCTATAGCCGTTCTTAACAGCAAGGTTAGGGCGCAGATGCTGTACGGAGCAGAGTTGTGGGCTCCTCTCTTGCCATTGGACTGTAAAATTGAAGTTGTTCAAACCAAGTTCCTTCGTAAGATTCTGAGAACTCCTAGTGGGACACCAAATGCAGCAGTAAGGCTGGAGACAGGACAGTATAGCTGGAACATTTATGCATGGAATAGTGCACTCAAGTTTTGGTTTAAGTTACAGAATCAGGCAAATATGGGATTATTCTTTTTTCTTTTAGGCGATTCATTCAAAAGCAGATGGCAGGTGGCAATAGAGGAGTACCTCGAGAAGTTGGGTTTTCCCCAAAATTATCTAACTTATAAAGAACAAGGGGCCGCCCAAGCTGAGGTTTTGGTTAAGATTAGGGATATTGCCCATCAAAATTATATAGCTCAGGTTATTCCCCATTTAAGGGATTTTCGATTTTGCTATCTTAACCCACAGGGCGAAATAGCTAGGCATTTAAACTCTCCAATTTCACAAAGGGGGAAATATTTGTTATATTGTGCTAGGATGAATGCCTTGCCCTCCTATATATTTGAGGGCTGATATAGTAAGGTCCCATATTGTGACCACCTCTGTCCTTTTGATTGGTTGGATGTCAAGACTCCACAGCATATCTTATTGAGTTGCCACCTTTATGATTCATTGAGATCTCAGTATCTGTTTCTCTTCAAAAGTATCCAAGAAGAACCAATGTGGCTTTTTCAATATCTCTTGTCAGATAACTCCGCTGAGATATCCTCAAATGCGGCTAAATTTTTGAGCTCCGCATTTAAGTTGCGACAATTATTTTTGACATCCAAACTGCCTATGTTGGAACAAACATATGCTTAGGTTGCATGTGTCCCACAATTTATGAAGAGAATAGGCTGGGCTGGATTTATTGGCATATAATTAAGATTTAATATTCCTTTGGTTGTTCTTTTTAACCTGTGTGGTGTTAACATGTTTTGTTATTGTCTATATTTATGTTGTATGTCAGTTTCAGTTATGTGTTTTATAGCCTAAAGGCGTAATAAATTGAATTGAATTGAAATTACCGGACAGAAAGCCTTGATTTAATCATTGATTTCAATAAACATTTCCACATTTTTCTTAATAAAAAGGTGCCCTTGATATAACCATTTAAACATCTTAGTCACAACTAAAAGATAAATGTAAGGTTTCTCATGGAAGGTGCACATTATACATTTTAAGCATTATACATTTTGTGTATACATTATACATTTTGATTTTACAGCTACATCAGAATATTGAATAATTTGATTGTATTTACCAGAACTTATTAGTGCAGATAATTCTGAAGTCAATGGGGAAAAAAACCCTGTAATTAACTTCAGTGGATCATTCATGTCACATCTCCCACTCCCCTCCCCCTTGCCCAACCTCTCGCTCTGTGACTTTCAATGTCAGCCCTTCGGACTTTGTTCTACCCTCCCCACCCCTTCTCCCATCTCCTCCCCTGTCCTGCCTCTGCTGTCTCTGCCTTCAATACATCTCTTTCCTCCACCCTGAACACCCTTGCTCTTATTTTCTGCCACCCTATCCACCCCATCAATCCCTAACCCTGGCTCACCCCCACCATCTGTTGGCCTATGCTCCTGCTGCTGAGTGCCTCTGGCAGAAGTCTCCCAAACATGCTAACTTTCTCCATTTTAAGCTTACCCTCTCAGCCCTCACCTCTGTTATTTCCCTTGCCAAACAACACTACTATGCCACCTACATTGAGTCTCACTCTCATAATCCTCACCATCTCTTCTTGACCTTCAACTCCCTTTTCAACACAACCTCTCCCCCGGGTCCCTCTCTGCACAGGATCTTTCCTTATTTTTCAATGACAAGATTGAAAAAATTCACCTCGATGTCGCTTACTCCTCTTCCCCATTTCCTTCTCCCCTCTTGCCTCTCTGCTATCCTATTCTTGCCAGCTTTCCTTCATCAGGTCACCTCCCTATGGTTCACACCAAACCCCTCAGCCCTATCCCCTCCCACCTCCTGACCTCTATTGTCCCCACCATCCTGCTCTCTTTGCTGCATTGTCACTTTCTCTTTACTGGCTCCTTTCCCTCTGCTTTCAAACACACCACTGTCTCCTCTGTCCTTAAGAAGTCCACTCTTGACGACTCCAACTACTGCCTCATCTCTCTTCTGTTAGCTTCCAAGCTCCTGGAACATGCTGTCTACACCGTCTTGACTTCCTCTCCTCCAATTCCTCCCTCACCCCCTTCAATCTGGCTTCCATCCTCTCCACTTGATTTAGACTGCTCTTGCCAAAATCAGCAGTGACCTCCTCTTAGCTAAAACCAATGACCTCTACTCCATTCTTGTCCTCCTTGATCTCTCTGCTGCCTTTGACACGGTTAACCACGCTGAACTCAACTTTCACCCAAAGCCTTCCTTTCTCCTTCTCAATTCCCATCAATGGAGTAATTATCTAGCCAGTCCATGTAGCCTGTGGTTCATCTTTGACTTCTCCCGCTCCTTTTAACATCAGATTCAGTCTGTGGCCAAGTCCTGTCTCTCTCTGCACAACATTGCTAAGATCCAGCCCTTCCTTACTGTTCCCACTGCCAAAAACACCAGTCCATGCTATGGCCTTGACTATTGCAACCTCTTCCTTACCGACCTTCCCCACTCTCATCTTGCCACCCACCCTCCTCAGTTCTGTTCAGAACTCCACTGCCAAGATCATCCATCTTGCCTATTCCTTTGATCATGTTTACCTCTCTCCTCTCCACTGGTTCCCTCTACCTAAACACATTCAATAGAAGCTCCTGGTCCTTGTCCTCTCCTATCTCTCTCTGATTGTTTCCCTCCTCACTCCTGTCTAGGAGCTCTGCTCCTCTTCTGTTGCCACTCTCACCTGCTCATGACTCCTTTGCTCCTTGAAACACATCCACCTCTTCTCCCTTGCTGCCCCCTCCCATGCCTGGTACTCTCTTCCTGAATACCTTCATTCTGCTCCCTCCCTATCTTCAAATTCCTCCTGAAAACCTAAGCTTTTCCTAGCTCCTCATCCCCTTGGTCTCCACCCTGATTTTCTTAGGTTCTCCTTCTCCCCTATAACTAAGCTAACCACAGGCATCTGCAGCTTCTTGGATGTATTCCCGTCTCCCTCTGTTTCCTCTCCCTTGTCTCTCTTGTAAACTGACTGGGACAGGGACTTGCCTATAATGGCTGATTGTAAAGCACCAGGTACATTACTAATGCTATATAAATACTTAATTCTCCACTATCTAGTTCCCTCACTAGACATTTAATCAATGCAGAGATTATACTCAGAAGAAATTTATCCCTCGAAGATTTCTGCTTAAAATGCTGCTCCTTTCTGCTGCTCCTCCCTTTTGTATCTCCTCTCCCAGATCCACTCGAGTCTAACCATCCCAGACTCTACACATTTAACTTATTATTTTGAGAGACTGAAATAGAGATAAGGGTTTTACTCTGTGTACAGAAACATGCATAAAGACAAAGCAAGTCATTTAAGTGGCTGCTTCTGCTGGACAATGGGCACTTGCAGATGATACTGGGGGGAAAGGAGTCTTCCATGAGGGCAATCACATCTCTATTGTCACAGAAATTAGTGCACATAAAAATGTGCTATTCCATTTTTGTCCTGTGAAAACACCCATGAGCAAGAGCTATATCTGGGGACCCGGTCACACGTGAGCTTTCATGGAAGAAAAGCGGAATAGAGCATTTCTACATGCACTAATTTTCATGACAATAGAACTGTGATTGCCCTCACGAATGTCCGTCCCCCCCATAACATGTGCAAGCACCCAACAGGGCTGGCAGACAGGTAATGTAAAACCATCATTTCCATATACTGCAGTTAACATGGATGTCAACTGTGGAGAGAAAGATCCATAACCTGAGAAGTGAAAGTGAAGCCATCAGACTAAGTAAGGGAGAAAACACAAAAGCATGAGACTAGAAGTGGGTTCTGTGTTTAGTTCAGAAGCAAGAAGAAATCTTCCAAATTGAAAAGTGGGGTCCCAGTGGGTACACTGACTAACAATATTTCCCAGCCTTAAGTCCCATGCTGTAGTCTCTGGACCACACCAACTCTTTGAATGATTTCTTTTCTCAGGATAATGCTATCACTTTAATCATCACCAGATAACCAGAAAAGTAAATTTCTAACAAAAAGACTGCATTAATCTCTTCCCTTGTAGGAAGAAACTAGGAAAACCTCTACTGAATCCAAAGGGGGGGAAAATGACATAAATAGTAGTGTCAGCTTTTATTTAAAGTTGCCAGAGCTGCAAAGTACCAAGTTACTTGTCTGATCCCTTCTCAAGAGTTAAATAGCTGTATTAATTTTAAAAACAAAGGCCATATAATTTTATAAAGACCTATGTCTATAACACTGCTCTCTTATTGCCTGTTAACTTCTAATCTATCTTTTGGTTCACATGTTCCCAACTATATATGTGTACAAAGTCTTAATAAAGGGATACCTGTTTATGGTATCTTGGAACAGGAAAATGAACATGAGAGTTAAATGTCTTTCCTTTGGGAAATACTCATCGCACCAGATTTTATTATCCTTGTAACAAGTTCACTCCCAACTTGTTCTCTGCAGGGATCTAAGCATTGGTCTGTGCCTCAGTTTCCCCACCTACCACACAAACACCAGACTCAGTTCTTGCCATGTAGGTCACTTTTTTCTTTCATCCCATGTCCTTTTTGCTGCAGGGGTCACACAGGACTCACTCCAGTAGTGGCACCAGGATTAAAAAAGTCCAATACAACAGTAAAAAGTCTCTTCGACGTAAATATTCCAAGCACCCCTCCCTGGTGAATTTCCTTCTTACAATGAAGCTGGACATTTTTATTCTCCCCTCTGTTCAGCTGATTTCCTCAGTCACAGATAACCAACCCTCAACCTCCTTCCATTTACTACAGCTGAAGACATTTAGCTAGCTAGGAGCAGATAAACTCATTAACCCTTGCAGGGTCATCTCACTCTGTTACAATCCTGTACAAAATTTACAGGATATTAACAAATATGTTGTAGAAGTTGTCCAAGATTTCAACCCGATTCTTGCTTCTGCCCCCTTCAGTCCTTCTGAAACACTGCTGTTGGACATCATCTTTCTTACCCACTTAGTTACATTGTCCATCTTTATCCACCTTGATATCAAGTTTTACGTTGTAGGGAGCTTTTAAAGTACTAAAATACACAATTCTACATACTAGTATTGCCAACACAACAATGCAAACCACAATATTCCATCTGAGCAGCAGATTTGGTAAGGAGGAACAATATTAATTCCGGTAGATTTATAATTCATACAATAGTCCTGATAATGAGTCCAGATTATTGTTAATAACTGCTAAACAGAGTTCCTGACAAATAAGTGTTATTTTGATCTTAAAATCACTAACAGTGCTGTGGCCTTACTTTAAAAAGGTACAGCAAAAGGTGTTAAAGATGATAGGGAGAACTTAAAATAAAAAAGCAAAAAGCTAATACTAAGGGAAATAGTAAAGGCGTACAAGCACATGAAATCTGATCGTTTTTGCATAACTATAGTTAAAGGGAAACTCTAGTTGACATATATGTGGACATCAATCTGAGCTACTGGAATTTATTTTATTTATGTATTATTTTTTAAACTTACGTCCTGCCCTTTCCTGAAGGCTCAGGACAGCTTACAATAGTAAAAAATAAAACAATACATTACAAAACCCCCTACCTATTGTTATCCCCAAACTACCCACTCCAAATCCCCGCCCCCCAAATCTCCCACCCAGTCCCTAACCTCACCTATCAAAATGCTTTACTAAAAAGGAAGGTCTTACACCGCCTTCGGAAGATGCTCAGGCTTGGACTCAAACAAAACTCCATGGGAAAGGAGTTCCATAATACTGGGACAGCAGCCAAGAATGCCTCCCTGCGTACCCTCATGCGGACAAGATTGGCAGGGTGCGCCCAGTCAACCGCAGAAAGGCAACTTTCAGATATGTGGGGCCTAGGCCGTTTAGGGCTTTAAAGGTCAAAAACAGTGCCTTGAAAGCTATAGGTAGCCAGTACCCACTCCAGACCACCAGCTGCAGCTTCCAAACAGTCATCAAGGGCAGCCCCATGCAGAACGCGGTGCAGAAGTCTAGCACTGAGGTGATGAAAGCGTGGATGATAGTGGCTAGATCTGAATCAGAAACAAAAGGCTGCAGCCTCCTCACCAGATGGAGTTAGTGAAAAGAGATTCTGGCCACCCTCACAACCTGATAATCCAGGTACAGCAAGGGTCCAGAAGCACTCCGAGGCTACGAACCTGAGTGACCAGAGGGGGCCAGACCCTGTCAAATAACAGGAGTCCCAATCCTCTCTGAGTCACAAGATCAGCCCACCATCACTTCAGTCTTGTCAGGATTCAGCTTCAATCAGCTCACCCTCACCCTCCCCAATAGTTGCCAGACATCAGGTAAGCTCTGAGACTGCAGGACCTGGGTTGGATGAAAAAGAGGTAGAGCTGGGTGTCATCAGCATACTGATGACACTTCACACCAAACCTCTGAATGACCTCACCCAGCAGCCTCATATACACTTTGAAAGAGAGAGGACACAAGATGGAACCCTGCAGGACCCCACAAGGGAGGTTGTAAGGTGATGATGGACAGTCACCCATCACCACCTGCTGAGAACATTAATGAACTGAACTAGCCACGGGTGTTCTGCACACTCCTGCCAGGTCCTGCAGTTCTGTCAACACCACCTCACTATCAACCATGTCAAAGGCTGCTGAAAGATCTAACAAGATCAATAGGGTACAATTCCCTTTGTCAATCTCCAGGCACAGATAATTGACCAACACCACAAGCGCAGTCTCCGTGCTATACCCAGGACAAAAGCCTGACTAAACTGGGTCCAGGAATCCAACACATTGAGTTGAGTCTGGAGCTGTTGGGCAACTACCCATTCAATAACCATCCCTAAAAAGGGAAAGTTGGAGACAGGACAATAGCTGACTGAGGAATCAGCATCCAAAAATGGTTCCTTAAGGGTTGCACAACTGCCTTTTAAAGAGCGTCCGGCACCCTATCCTCCTGAAGGGAGACCTTGACAACCCCAGCCAGCAACAGCCCCAGTGTCTCTCAGTTGGCTTTCACCAACCAAAATGAGCAATCTAGTTCACAACTGGTTGCCTGTATTATCCCAAGCACATCCTCCTGCAACATGAATGATGGGTGGGGAGACACTTGTCTAAGAACACCCAGTGATGCTTGCTGCCCCTCTTCTTTTCTTGCTGCTCCTACCGGTCTATAGTATCAACTACCTTTCCCGTTTTCTTTTTGTCCATACATTAAATTGTGTATTTTTAAATATAAGGCATAATTGCTTTTTGTACAAAGCATCAGTGGTGTGAATGTCTCCTTTTCACTGCAAAGTTGTATGCCTCATTTTCAAAATATTTAAAACACGTTTAGGAGGATTTCAAAATCATTAGGCCACCTGCTTTATGGCTTCCAGTTCCTGCTTCCTATTATCCAGAACACAAGAAAAGTCACTTCAACAGTGATGGCTACATCTACAACAAATAAGTCGAAAGAAAAATATTAGGCCAGACAATCAACTACACCAGGGTGGGGAACCTCTTCCATCCCAGGGACTTTGAAAGTTAGTACAAGTTCTGAGGGCCGCAAAGAAATTGTGTGTACACCATCATCTCTGATTCTTTACCCTGAGCTCAGTCTTTCAGTGCTTGGCAGAAACTGGATCCAAGGGCCAGAACCAGGAACTGGATCCAAGGACCAAATAGCTGTGGGCTGCATTTGGCCCCTGGACCTGATATTCTCCACCACTGAACTACACATTGATCCTTTACTTTGGTCACTTTGGAAAGTAACTGACACTGCTAAATATAAGTCGTATTCTAGAGTTCACAGGATGCGAGAAACACAGAGCAACAAAACAAAAGTGATGGCATACAGAATAGTTCTAAAAAAAACATTGGCACCAAAGAGGCATTTAGGGACCCCAATCAGTGATCAGAGAACCATTATTCCAATCTAACCATTGATTATTATTAATATATCATACAGGCTTATGCATCTGGTACTGACTTCACCCAAGCTGAAGAACAAGTGGAACACACAGAAAGTAGTTATGATCATGTTTTAGAAAAGTCTTATTGCTTTATTGGGATTCTTGTGAAATTCATATTTACTTCAATGGCAGTCTGGTTCAAGAGTGGTACAGAGTCATGGACACTTTTTTGGCAGAGATCAAGCTAAATCATGCAGATCAAACTTATGGCAGAATTTAACCTGAATTTGTTTTGTGAATTTTATGGTTCTTCCTTACAACAAATAAAAAAGAACAAGCATTAGGAAATGATTTCTAGCTTTAGAGTTCCCTTTAATAATAATTAAAAAAAACACAACCTCAGAAGATCTGTAAATATATTTTACAGAATATGAATATACAGTATGGCTTTATGAAATTAGTTTCTAAAAATTTACACATCAGTTTTGAAAAATGTTTAAAACTAACTGCTAGCAATAGTCTGTTTTCTTGGATTTAAAAGTGGAGACATTTTATGTACTTCTCAGATAAGAGAGTCTTCACACAAACCACAAGTGTTTTGTTTTCGGGGGGGAGGGGAATTAAAACAAATTTAAGAAACAAAAGACAGTTCAAGTTAAGGGCTACATCTTTTTTTCTGGGGAATCAAGCCAATACGATCTGCCAATAAATTTCTTTGGCAGTCTTAATATCAAAGGTGGTCTCTCTGAATTCTCTACACGTGATGCTCTGAGGGAAGGCAACTGACTGGATGGTTCAGTTTGTACAGTTCCAACATTGCTAGGGAGAGGTACTGTGACAGAAGCACTACTACTGTCTGCCACTACAGGAGTCTGTTCATTTGATGTTTCCTGGGACTGAAGAACTACATTTTCCATATTGTCTGTATCTCTTTTAGTGGCAGGAATACCACAATCCTTGTCTAAAGTTTCAGTATCATCAGCTATGGCATATACATCCTTAAAATCATTTGTTCGAAGAGGTGATGGAGATGCATTTTCTCTCTCATTTAGCTGAGTTGTGGTTGTCCAGGAAATACTACTGTCACATTCAGTATTTTCCTGTATTTCACTAGCATCACTATCGCTGTCTATTGTAATCACAACTGGAGAAGGCGGCGATGAGTTGCCTGTGTGGTGTCTCCTGTGTTTCTTCTTGTGTTTTCTCTTTTTCTTTTTATGATGACAAGCTGCATCACTAGCTTTTCCTTCATAAACTATCTCCACACTAGGACTCCTTGTCTTTTTTTTCCTCTTTTTATGTTTATCATTCACTGTTTGGCTGCCCAAAAGGTTGTCTTCATTTTTGTAGCAGCCACTGTACTTTGACAAAGATTTCTGAAGACCACTTCCTTTCCCTTTAGAAGAACTTGTTCCATTCTCTTTATGTGCATTCTCTAAGTGGCGAGTTTTATATTTTCTTTTTCCACCAGGCTTTTCACTATGCATTCCGTCAGTCCCTCCAGAATTAGTCCTAGATCTATTACTGGATCGGCTTCTTGATCTGTGTCTTTCATAGTAGTAATATCTGTTTTCACTGTGATCTCTTGAATTTCGAGTATTTGTCCGTTGAGAAAAGGATTGTATTCTGTACTCTGGGCTAGCTGACTGCCTTGAATAATGAGCTCTACCCTTTCTTCTGTATGATGATTCATAACCATCTCTATCTGTATTTCGGCTGAAAAAAGTGTACTCCCACTGGTACCTGCTTGGGTAACTATCTCGTAAGTAATAATCACTGTCTCTGCTCCTTGACCTTCTTTTGCTATAATCATTGCTCCGGGATCTTGATCTGCTTACATCTCTTGATACAGTGCTTTCACTACTTACAGATAGAGTCTGGCTTTTTCTGGATAAACTCAAGTCTCGAGTTTTTGATCTTTTTTTCTCTCTCTTGCTCCTATGTCTGCTATTGTCCCTGCTTCTAGATCCTCTACTTTTTAGCCCTTCCTTGCTGTGATGTTTCCTTTTAGCTCTCTGCCAATGGTTCTCTCTATTGTGAGAATGATGAGAACAGGATTCTGAACTCCTTGACCTCTTCCTCCTGTAGAACAGGAAGTTAAAAGGAAAGCATAGCTGGTCTGGTTTTGTAGAACGTTTCAACAAATCCCTTGAAGAACCACCTTTTCTATTAGTTTTATCCTTTTCGCTCTTTTTGGACTTTATCTCCTTATAGGAGGGTGACATGCTGCTTTTACTACTACATTTACCATCCTTGGATACAAGGGTGTGTTGAGATGAGGCATCACTAGCATCACTGTCACTAAAGCTGTGAAACTGGATGGACTGTGGTTTCTTCAATTCCTCATTTTCCTCAATATCAACTGATTCTTCAGAATTGGAGGACAGCTCCACAAGTTCAGGTGTTCTTTCAGCTAGTGGCTTAACGTACCCAACTATCACACAGTTTTCAGAAGAAGAATCACTGTCATCACCAGGGACTGCATTAGCTTGCAATTCTATTTGTGACTTAGCTCCATTGGTAGCAGGTTCTTCATCAGAACTTTCAGAAGTATCTAAAGGAGCAGACAAGGCAGCATGAACTTGCTCTGAGCTAGAATATGATGGGCCTGGAGTTTCATCATCCCAAGGTGCCTGACCAATCCCAGTTGTAGATACATTATGATCTGGTTCTTGAGAATCTGCCTCATCTGGAGATATTGTAATAATGGAGGACTCTGAGTGGCTTCCTTCTTCATATGATGGGGCAGGGCAATCATAATTTGCATGCTGATCATATGCCTCTATATTGAAAGGACAACGGGCAAAGCTGATGAATTCATGTAAGAAATGCTCAGTACGATGCAGCAAGAAAGGTTTTAAGTCATCAGCAAAGGCCTGACTCTCCAGATCATATCTAGTCACATTACTCATGATGATATGCTGTACAATATTGACTAGAGAACCATGTGCACCAAACAGGACTGTTAGCTCACGCTTTAACCATGGAACTAATCTGTGAAGACAGGCAGGATTCCGACGAAAAAATTCAGCAGAAATGTCTCTATAGCGACCACCATCTTGGATACTACGAACACGCACACCAGAACGATACAGAGCTCTTCGAAAATTAATTATATCCTGTTCTTGAATTTGTCGCATGGATCTACCTTCTGCACTAGCCTGTCTCCTGGATGCAAGTCGTCTCATCATCTGATAAATTCCTCCATCTCTCTGCCGTGGTGGCTGACTTGACAATCCTTCAAACAATATCCCATTGTCTGGAGGTGACACTGTCCTTCGAGAAGAGGAATTCCTTCGAGGGTAAGCTGATGAACGACGTTCCCTTGTTAATGTAGTACGGTAACGAAATCTTCGCCCATCGGGACTAGCAAAAGAGCCATTCTGTGAAGGCCTTAGTACATATTCCTTAAAATCATCTTCAGCTCTCACAGTATGAAAGATAGAGTGAAAAGGCTGTTTGCAGAGTGGACACTCAGCTTTGTTTTTGGACCACTCTTGTACACAACGAAAGCAGAATTTATGCAGACAACGATCTAAGTAGGCCATGTTGTCAAATCTGTCCAGGCAGATGGGGCATTTCGAGTCTGGAGATGCATCCGTCGGCATTATCTGATGCAGCTTGCTTGTTCCAGCTTTAGGTGAAAAGCTGCTATCCACTGAAAAATTTTCATTTGGTGATGCCATATTCTATAAAAGAAAATATGCAAAAATCAATTTAAGCTTGGTTAAGTTTTTCCCCACCCAAAATATAATTGGGATGGTTTTGTTTTCTATTCTAAAATGAAAGAGTTCATAAATATCAAGCAGCCAAACCATCAAATCAGAAGTCTAAGGTATGCAAAAGACATTTAACTTCTCATGAAGCGTTTCTCCCAAGTTTAGGAAACAGTGGCAGGTAAATAAGTTAAATGCTAGCAAGGACTATTTAGAAGACTATACTGAGCAAGATCCTCAGGTGCTAAATCAAAAAGGCCTGGATAGCTCTCTGAATACCATGCACCCAGTAGACCAGAGCCTCAAGTAGCGTTAATGGGGGAGAGGAATGGTACAGTACATATTCCAGCGCCTCTGGAATTTCCTCCTGGTGGGGGCACGGTTGGCCCTGGACCTCCCGGTTTTCCTTAGGAACTGCAAAACCTGGTTGTTCTGTCAGGCATTTGGCGAGGGAGAAANGGGGGGGGGGGAGGTGTTATTTGTCTGTCATTTGTTGGATGGATTTTATAGCTGGATTGTTTTATTGTATTTATATATATCTTGTTAGCCGCTCTGGGCAGCCTGTGGCGGGAGAGAGCGGGATATAAATTTGGTAAATAAATAATAAATAAATAAATATAAAGGACATCCAAAATATAAATTTTTAGTTTATATTTGACTTCTACCTTACCAGTAATCCTAATATTATTAATTATTATTATGTATCATTTATGTGGCACTTTCAGTTTCAAAGTGCTTTAAAATCTTTATCAAGCTCACCCACACAATAACCCTGTGACGTAGGGAAACTGAGGCTCAAAGATTGTGAATTCACCAAGGCCATGCAGTGAGTTCATGGCTAAGACAAGATTTGAAAGCTAGTCTCCCAGGTCCAAGCCCAACTTACAGAAGATAATGTAGTGTAGCACACTTGATATTTGGAGACCTGAAGATTATTGGCATAGTAAGTCATAGCGTAAAAGATGCACACGTCAAAACAGAACACAGATCAATCTTTCACAGCCTTGCAATGCTCAGAGGAGTAAGATATAATTTTATATTATAAAATATAATTGATCACTTTTTCACAAAACTCAGTAAAAAAAAAGATCCAAGTATGAAAGTAATATGACAATCACAACTATGATTTAATGCCCTACACATAACAAGCCTCTGAAAAGTTACTAGTCACTGAACAGATATGCTTCTAAGTATTACCATTATTATAAAGGAATATGTTTTAACTTATTGTCAATTCATAAAAATCCCATTTTTTATTGTGAATCCCATTATTTGTCAGGTTCACATTCAAGACAGTTATAAGAACATAAGTACCACCATACTGAGTCAGACCAATGGTCCATCAAGCCCAGCATCTTGTCCTTTGACAGTTGCCAATCTTGATCTCATGGGAGAAGAACCAACAGTCACAATGGACATTCCATTCCCCATTGTTCACTCCCAGCTCCCGACAGTAAGAAGTTCATCCTGTAAGCTACTTGATTAATAGCTATTAATGGACCTACTCTCCAAGAACTTATCCAGGCCTTTTTTAAACCCAGCTATACTACTGACCCTGACGTCCTCTGGCAACGAATTCCATAAATTAATTATGCATACTTCCTTTTATTTGTTTTAAATCTGCCAGAAGCTAGTTTCATTGAGTGTCCCCTAGTTCTAGTACTATTTGAGAGGGTAAATAACTGTTCCCTATCTACTTGTTCCACACCACTCAAGATTTTATAAATCTCTAGCATGTCCCCTCTGTCTTCTCTAAGCTTAAGAGACCCAACTTGTCAAGCCTCTCTTTGTACAGAAGCCGTTCCATACCCTTTATCATTCTCGTTGCCCTTCTAGTATGTCGAAGTGCTAGAGAGTATTTTCAGCTTTTGAAGGAATCAAAAATGTGAACTCTGAAAACTCTTGATGTTGCTGAGATGAGGCACAGAACAGGATTCTATTCTGATAAATTCTGAAGTTGTTTAACTTATGTCCCAATATCTCAAGAAAAGGGCTATATTGCTTGTAATAAGTAGTGCTTGAAGTCATCTTAAACTCACAATATTTGGTGAGTGCAGAGACTCCAAAACCGTGCCAAGTACCATCAGCAGATGGGGTTGCAATCCCATTGTTCCATATCTATGGGACCGTTACTGTCTGGGGTCATGGAATTATATTTTAGTCTCACAATGGGGTCACACAGGCAAGACTTCGGGAACCACAGGCTTGTTGAAGAGTGTTTGTTGCATTTTATTTAATTTCCCGTCACTATTATTGTACATGGGTTATAACCAGTCTTAGGCACTTGTGTGCGCTTCGGTTGTGTTCATGGCTGCCACCTATGCAAATTTTTAAGGAACACTTATGAATACATGTTGCAGGGCCTGCATTGGCACCAATACAGGCCCTGCAACATGTATTTTTCATAAGTGTTCCTTAAAAACTTGTACATGGCAACCCTAGTTGTGTTTTGTGTGTGTGTATATATATATATGTGTGTATGGTCAGTTTGCGAAGGCGATGCAATAAAATGTATTGTCAGGGAAGAGTGTTCACGTTTGCTAGCTCTGCCTCCTCTAGCGTGGAGAGATGGGGGAGGGGGAATCTTAGCAACGTCTAACCGAGCAGCATCCACTCACAGACCTGCCAATGGGGCTGGCGAGACAGAGCTGGCGCGAGGGCACAAATGCGCGTCCCCCTCTCCTTCCTGAGGGCTCAAGACCCCAACTCGGAGTCCAAGTTTGCCCCCTCGGCATAGGCGGGGCGATGGATGTATGGCCCGTTCCCCCCCCCCACGGGCGAGTGGCTGGGGAAGACACCCAGCCTGGGCCTGGCTCCCAGGGAGAAGAGGGGGGGAGGGGAGCAGCTGGGGCCTCCCCTCAGTCCCGGCCTTCTCTCCACCCCTCCCCCTTCCACTCCGCGGCGGGGGAGGGAGACAGGGGGAAGCCGCACACCCACCCCGGGAGGCTCTGGGGAGACTCCAAGTCCGTTTCGGTCCGTTTCGTTCCGTCCCCTCCCCCCCCAGGTCCTCACCGCGGCACCGTCTCCTCCACCGGGGTCGAGCCCCGCTTCCCAGTTCGCTGTCGCTTTGAGTCTCTGGCGACGGAAACGGCTACTACCTCCGCTACTGGGCTCCGCGCGCGACTCCCGCAAGTCACTCATCCTCCGGGGCGACGCCTCCGCGTCACACAAGCAACAATCGCCCGCCCCCGCTCACGTCAGCCCGGCGGGAACCCAGCAACACTACAGGGCCCGGCGGGAGCTGAGAGCAACGGATGCGGACGCCGCCATGACACAAGGCCGCCGTCTAAGCTACAGCCGCGAGTCTTCCTTGCTGTCCAATCAGAACTGGGACGGGACGAACCACGTGACCATTCCGGGCGGGGCGGCTCCAAGAGGGAGGCTTTTTACCAAAGGTGGCCGCCCGGCGCACGCGCCTCTCTCGGCAACATCACTTCCCGTTGGCTGCTATAGCGACAGGGCGCCCGGCCTCGATGAGAATGGCCCAGCTCAGCAGGAAAACGCTGGACAGAATTTACTCGCTGGTAGGAGCCACCCGAGGGCCGTTTTTCGCTATCCCCAGCAACAGGGCCTGGCCGGGGGGGATAGCGAGGCGGAGGGTTAATACTGCGGACCGGAAACACACTCCTCTCTCCCAGCCGCTCCAGCCCCCACCTTAAAGCGAAAAACAGCTTCAACTGCTTTTAGAATTGAAACTAGACTCCACTGAGGTTGCTACGTTTCAGTATATTCCTAGCGGTCATTTCAAGTGTAAATCTTAAATTTGAATCAAGGTTAGTAGATTGAAATTTCAAATTCAGCATTTCAGCTCCCAAATATCAGCTTGCATAACGCACCAGTTCCATCGAGCAAGGGGGAGGCTCAGGACTTATGGTAACACTTCAGCCATCAGAAATTGAAATAAAAACCCGGCAGTCCCATTCTAACATTTCAGGAGGGATGAGGGTAGAGATTGTTTGGGGATTTTAGTGTGATTTGTATTTTTACTATACATCTTAACTAACATTATTAACTAGACAAAGCCACGCAAGGGCAACTTAAAAGGAAATACAATACGGTTTGAAGAACCAGAGCAGGTGAATGAAATACATTGTATTTCAACTAGGTAATTAAATCTATTTCCACCTTGCTTTGAAAAGCATTCTGTGCCTCGATGACATAACGAGAGCTTACAGATAAGGCATTTAAAATGACAACCTAAGACTGGGTGTATTAAATTACACATTTCACTTTAACCACCTTTCCACATTTGCATTTTCATTTGACAGATTCTTCTCATCATTGTCTTACTTTCATGGGGATTTGTCATTTATGCAACAAGACTAGCAGCTCAATGGCAACTTGAGAAGGACTACCCAGAGCAAATGCTGAATTCTGAAGCATAACATCTGGATTTCAACACCTAAGCATATAAAAAACGATTGGAAGACTGGACGGAACTTGAGGCATTTCGAGAGAGTAAACTTCCTGTGATGTTAAGGAAACTAACAAATGTTAATGGGCAAAGCATGTAGATATGACAAACTCCTGAAGTTTGCATGACAAGCCAGGCAAGCAAAAGCCTCTGAGGAGCAAGCTGTGAAAAGAGCAAGAACTTTTCACATAGGTTCTGAATTCAGACAGCCTGACTGACTCACACTCTTCTCTTGCAAACATGCTTTTCTTTGCTAAAGACTGAAGTTCCAAGTCTTCAGTAAGTTTTCGCTGGTGCAGCAAATTTAGAATCACAGCCTTAGGAAATCCTGACACCAATGAATCCATGACAAGGAAGATAACCACCATTAATGTTTAAGACTATGCATTGTGTGCAGGGATTTACAAGGAAATAGTAATGAATATATAACTAAGCATTTTACTTTGGCCGTTTTTACATGGACCCCCCCACCTCCAGTGTTTGGGAGTGGGGAGATGGGTGTCCGCTCAGTGTTAGTCTGTGAACACCAAGCAGGATGGGTGGGGGCTGCATGCGTGCATGCTCCTGCGCAACACCCACCTCCGCCCATCACTCACTCACCTCCACCCATAGAGCCCTCCGGAAGACCCTGTAAAGGGGGACACACCCCACCTCCACCCACCGTGCTAGAACATCCATCCCCCACATAGCATTTTTCTTATTAAAGTGTAATTTCCATTGACTTGACAAAGATAGACTTAATACCAGAGAAACAGAAAAGGGGTGTTTAGAAACTTATAAATGACACAAATAGGCTTGATAGAGTTTTAGAAGGCATACAAGTTAGTATATGGCCAAGCCAACCTTATTCTCCATTATGGGTGGCTATCGGCAACAATGAGGGATTGAATATTTGCAATATTGCCTTAAAAGGAGCAATGTATTTATAGAAAAATTATGAATATGCTGTCTCCCATCTTGTTTCAGAAAAAGGTATAGTTGTACTAAATCACAGCCACCTTGAAACATTTTATTAAATCTCAGAACTTATCAATAAAGATTGCAATCATAACCTCTTGATCATCAGCAGAACTATAAACTAACCCAAGTAAGTTACTTAGCAACATGCTCTTGCTGAGCTTCATAATACTTAATAGTGGTTTTTTTTCATTACCAAATGAATGCCTTAATATATCTTCCTGTTTGGCTCAAAATAACTAAGTAAAGCTATATGGCAGAGGTGGGCAAACTGTGGCTTGGGAACCATATTCTGTTTACGGGCTCTCAAGTGCAGCTCTTAGCCAGGCCTGCTTCTGGGCTCTGTGCTGCTTTAATGGTTCAACATCTTGCTTTGTTGCACCCGAGACTCCGTAACAATCACAGCTGCTCTTCAGAATTTCAGCAGCTAGGACCGCAGAGCACTAGCAAGTCACAAAGCAGGAAAGTGTGTGCGCACCTTGTGGTTCTTAGCCATATGGAGAATTTGGTATTATGATCTTTGGGTTGGGAACTTTGCCCACCACCATTACTATAAGATTAAGGGAAATGTAATTCACTTTCTAATCTTCATAAATAGATTACTTTGGTACTACTACAGAATAAAATGTGATATATTTTATATAATCTATCAATTTCTTGTACCGTCATTTTATAGCTGATTGAGTCGTTTTAAAGAGACGTTTCATTTTAACAAGGGTTTTATAGTTAGTAATTTATTCTCTAGAAAATGCAAAAAAGTGGTCACAAACAAATTAGTAGACAAAATATTGACTCAAAGCCAGGTTACTGTCTCGATTAATCACCACATTCCTGTCTGGGGAGAAGAGTCTAGGGTGTTTTTAGACAAGCGCCTGCGCACCCATCATGCATGTTGCAGGGCTGCATGGTCACCCTATGCAGCCCTGCAACATGCATGATGGGTTCGGCACTTGTCTAAGAACACCCTATGATTCAACCACCCATTCCATTGGGCTGTCTCTTGTTCGGGGGCTTGTGCAGCTCACCCCTGAATATTCATTTTGTGTGCAAAAGGTCTGAACAGTCTTTGCTATACATATGTGAAGTCAAAAAAGGATACTATGAGTTTCCTTAAATCAAAGTTTTATTAAATTAGATATCTGGAAATATTTAATACATTTAGATAGAAACAAAACTGATGATTGTAGCCACTGGGATCTTTAAGCAATTAATCATGACTGCTAGGTATTTCCATTGGTGGAATTACTTCTCCAGTCTCAAGAATTGTGTCACCCTAAAAAGAAAATCACAAAAATCATGATGAATCTGATTCTGTATATGCACACTGACAGCAAGATCAAATTACTCATTCCAGTTTGTAGTTAAATTCAAATTATTCCAGAAACTTTCATGATGTTTTGTTTATCTGTTTCAACTTTTCATAGAAGCTCCTCATGAGCTTGTGTACCAAAGTCTCGGCCAAACACGGTGTTTATACTTTCCCTACAATACCATCTTCCATGGAACCATAGTAATTTAATGGGCAGGACAATCCACCATTAGAGTCAATGGCTGCAATTCCAACCCTCCCAGGGATACACACAGCTTGCATGTGCCACAATATCCCTGTAACGGGTGCATGTGGTTTGCATGTGTGCGCACATAGCATGCACCATACATGGGGCTTGGAATCTGCCCCAACGGGAGCTTTGCCACGGACTTCAATGGCAGAGAATTGCACCCTGAATTTAAAACTTAAACACATGGCTAAACCATGGGAATGTGTAATCCTGCTCAAAACATGGCTTTGGTTACTCAATCTCTCTCCAGAAAGAACTTCTTTGCAATTTAACGCTTCTGTCCCAGATTCTTGTCAAAGATTCCATCATGCAATAAATTGCTGCCCTCATAATCGCTATAAGCATACAGCATTTTACAATCATCTCTTTAATCCTCACAATATCCCTCTGAAGTAAGCCAATATGATTACCACTTTACTGATTGGAAAGAGGCTAGGAGTTAGTGATCTCCCCAAGGCTGCTTGCGCACGTTACAGGAGCGGGACGGACTTATGCGAGGCAAAATCACAGCGGGGAAACATGTGAAGCTCGACTCATTGGCATGGAGGTTAAAAACATCAGACAATACAGGGCTCAAAATTCAACCCTGTCATCTGTGAGAGAAGTCACCATGAGAATTGCCTGATATTTTTATCCCCTGCACCCACAAGCGGAGTTTCACGTGAGTTTTCCCGCCATGATTTTGCCTCATGTAAGTTCTACCCACCCACCACCCCCAGCACGTGGGTAAGCAGCCTAAGTCTACCCAGCAATTCTTTAGCTAAAATCAGGATTTGAAGCAGGGCCTCCCTGCCCCACACTTGAGCCAACTAAGGCAATAAGAAAAGCCTTCATTTCAAATAAAAGGAGGCTGGGTATATTACACATGATAGTAACAAAGGCTAAAGAATATTAGTTGTTAGGCCCTTGTCTTGAAAACCCTTATACAGCGAAACCTATTCTGCACATGTAAACCTTTTCATGATCAGGGTTTAGCCCCCATGATTGTTTACAGAAGGTAATTGAAAACACGAATGTGTGTTAGTGTTCTTTCCCAAGCTACTGCTGCCTTCCCCTCCACTCCCAAACACTACCCTCTTGCTTGTTTTCCTTATAAAAAAGGAATACCAACACACAATACCAAAAATTAAATTGACTTACAGGATATAGTCTGCGCTTCACTGCAACCACACCATATGGCTTTTTCTGCAAATAATAAAAGAGATTTTGAAGGACATTTTCCAACGAAGTAGAGTGCAATCCATCAAACTCAGATAAGATGAATTAGCCTCTTCCCATGGGCTGGAAACCATTTAAATCCAATGCACTCAGAAATGGATAACTTGAATAAGTACCAAAGCAAACAGGCAACTTCTAAAAGCGAGGAATTCAGCAAGGAGGTGTGAAACAAGTGTAGGCAGTGCAACAGCACTTTATCAGTCTTCCCCTCCCTTTAGAGCTCCTCACTTTGGAAGTTGCCTGTTTGCATTGGATGTATAGAGCACCCGTGCTCTCTCATTTTACTCTGTTACTAGCTGCAAGGGACCTACCTAATGTCTACATTTTCCTGAAGGTGAGATAGGCAGAGAAAGAGAGAGCCCTCACTTCTCTTATCCCTCAATTCAGGAGCAGCAGCTTCAGTGCATCGGAGGCAAGATAGAAACAAAATCTGAGCTGTGCCTCTATGCAAGGCCCTTTTCACTCTAACACTGATAAAATGGGTGTTACATTTGATTATATATGTTGCAGGGCAGGTGTGCTCTGGGTGCCCTGCAACATGTGTAATAAAATGTAACACCCATTTTATCAGCGTTAGAGTGTCCGTGTGAAAAGAGTCTACGTCTGTACCTGACGGGGGGTCAGTTACAGCATCCCCCCACAAACACACTACACACACACGCGTCTGGGGAAAGAGTCACCCCCTGCAGTTTTTTTAAAAATTATTAATATAGTGCCAGCAGTGCACCTGGCACTGTACAATCGATAGTTCTCGGCAGGTCCCTACCCCAAGGGGCTTACAATCTATGAGACAAGGGAGGGGGACACATCGGGAGAGACAGTTACCTCTCCCTCACACTGCCCTTGCAAGCTCACTACTGGGAGCTTGAAGGGAGAGGGAGCTAGTTCCACCCCCAACTCAGCAGCTGGAGAGAAGAGCAGGAGGATTTCATCTCCAGTACGCACAGAATAATTCCTTTCCTGCCACCCTGTTAAGTCCAAGACTCTTACATTATGATTCCCCCGTAGATGAAAGTAACCATACTGTAATTTTTAGTGGGTATTGTTTACAGTTTTAATACAGATTCTAAGCAGTATTTTAAATACTGTTTGCTTGTTTTAAATACTGGGCAGCATTTACTATTAGCATACCATAATAGGAACATAGATGGGAGACAAAGAAGTTTGAATGCTATCTTTTATTGGACCAACTATTGTTGGTGGAAACTTTGTCTCCACCTCCATCACTCAGGACCAACACTGCAAACACACACTCTCTGGATAATATGAATATTGATAACTGCAAATACCATCTACAGCATCAAATATGGGTCCACTTCTTAAGTCAAGTTTCTGGTAAGTCAAACTTTTTTACATGGCTGGAGAAATTCAACTTAAGTAGACTCCACTGTACTCCAAAAAAAAAAATAGTAGCTTAAATAGTCTTTCCCCCTCTTCCATCCAAAGCTTCTTTTCGCTAGGTTATATACTGTAGTTCTTTCCTCCCACCAAAGTTTGCTGTGAATAAGCAGGATCTCAAAGAGGACCATGGCTTTCCATGAGTTACAAATAAAGTTATTCTTCGAGGAAAAATGTTTCTCACATACAGCACTTACCTGAGCTGTGAAAAAAAACAAGATTTCACAAAAGGAAAATCTAGAGGATTTTCCATTCCCAATTATGTCTCTGAAATATTCCAAAGACATTTTTGAGCTACAAGTTTGAGACAAGTTTTAGTCTTGGAAAAATTATCCTAAGATTAGAAGGAAGACAAAACTCTCCAGAAGCCTACAGAGACGAGTCGCTGACAACTGGAGAGAAAGGCATAGCTAGTGGGTGGAGTCAACTGTCATGGGAAGTTGATGAAGAGTGAATTATGAACAGCAAGCATGCTCAATTTTCTAGTGTTCTTTGATTTAAACAAATATGTTAAGTGAAAATTGGATTTTGGGTTTCATTTTAGAAATGGTTTGTAGTTAACTGGGGTTTTTTGTTTAAAAAAAAAAGCACTCTGAGTTTGGGGAAATAAGGCAGGAATATTCATAGTAGTATTTTGCAGGTTCAGGCCCTAAATTCATGTTCATAAACATAAGTCACTGATACTGAACTTACCTCTACATGATATTTCATATAGTAGTGTAACACCCAGACAGGAATGATTACAGCTACGGTTACCACACTAGCTTTGTACAGCTTGTGTATCTAGAAAGAAATGTTACCGAAATCTCTTGTTATTTTTCTTTAAATGTTACCATATATAAATCAACCACTTTCCAATATACGCCAACTTAGCTTTAACATCAATTATTATTTAAAACTGAATTCAGCAGGTGCCAGCCTGAAACACGAGGTGCTGTCTCACATTACAGGGGGGAGGGGGACTTCCATGATTGCAATTGCATCTCTATTATCGTCGAAATTGGTGCACGTAAGAATGTGCTATTCTGCTTTTATGCTGCGAGAACACTTGCACATGACCAGGTTCCCAAATGGAGCTCTTACAAGGACAGGTGTTCTTGTGGCATAAAAGAGGAATAGTGCATTCTCATACGCACTAATTCCCAAGATGAGAGACACGATTGTAGACATTCCCCCCGCGCCCCCATGTAATGCAAGAAAGCACTCCTAGTCATTGTCTTATTTACAGGACAGTTTCAACAGGTAATACAAGCTTTCCATTGCACATCTCAGCATCCAAGATGAAGGAGATGGCAATTCCCTTACCCCATTCAATCATAGGTGTTTTAGATGAGATGCCAACAAGAATGCAGACCAAGGTAGTGGTTTTCTGACACATTCTACATGCTGCATAGACACCAGCTTGTTCACGTGGGCCTAAAAGGCCATCAGAAGGTAGCAACTGTTAGTTCCTATGGAGCATTTTTTGTTGCAGTTAACAAAAGTTCAGTTAAAAAAAATCTTATAGTTTTAAACTATGATATACAGGAGGCAATATGTAGGACCAGAGGTAGGAAAAGCCTCATCATTAACAATCTTCCTTTTAAAATATAGAAGACATATTGTCATCTGTCAGCTATTTATGCTTGCCAGATATGTCACTGCAATTCAAGACAAATGCAAAGCTCACAGCTGAGCAATGGAACACTGCCAAGCAAGGATGTGGAATCTCTTTTACAGGAAGCTTTTTAAAAGGAAGATAGTTTGAGGGTTGACATGGGGGGGTGGGGGGAGGGTGGAAGGGGGGACAAAAAGACTGTTAATTAGGAGCCAGGGAGGGGAGCCTTTCTGGAGTGGAGAGAGGGGCAGCTATTGGGGTAGTGTTGGGGATGGAGAAGATAGACTATCTGGTGTTGGTTCCTATGTCACACTCTTCCCCGGTCTTCGAATATTTGTGAGCTGAGGCCAGTAGTGCCTCTGATCTGATGTGGATGCTGCTTAATGCGAGGTTAGTGGCAAATATAACATCCACTATCTGATTCAGGACAAGGCCACTGATCTCATATAGAGACCAGACTGGACGAGTCATCTGGGCCAATATTGTCCCAGATGGTGCCTGCCGGGTACTTGGTGCAGCATGTTGTTGTTTGGTGAATGGGGGTCGGAGTGGCCATGGTCTGTAAAGACACCTTAGCCTTTCAAGGTATCTGGTGCCTAAATAATCTGATAAAGTGTATCCACCTTTTGCTGGATTTGGCTGGGGATAGATTGGGGATCCTCTTTGTGTACCGACCACCGCTCTCTATACAGTTGATTCCCTGACTGCTGTAGCTGAGCTGGTCTTGGAGATGGTGTTCATCACCTAGGCTTATTATTCTGGGCAATTTCAACATACATGCTGAAGGCAGCCTTTTAGGGGCGGAGCAAGAGTTCATGGCAGCCATGAGCCTATCCCAAATAATGTCGGGCCCAATGTATAAGACAGAACACATGTTGGATTTGATGTTTTGCATCAGCCTGGACAATTAACAGGGGTGTTGTTTGATAACACCATTGTTGTGGTCAGATTATTACCGCCTGAAGGCCCAGATCCTGGCACTCCTATGCCCTTGTCAGGGTGGTGCACCAGTTAGGTTAGTTTGCCCCCAGAGACTGATGGGTCAGATTGGTTTCCAGAACTCTCTAGGGGGGTGGGATTTACCCACTGACCTGGACGCCACTCGGTCAATGACCTGGTCGCCTTGTGAAATGACATGTTGACCATGACCATCTTCACGGTTGCACCCAGGTGTGTGCTCCCACCACTTCGTCAGCACAAGTCTCCCTAGGACCAGAGGTAGCTGGAGTGGGAATGTAAGCTTAGAGCAAAGGTGGTGCTCGACTTCAGCTGAAGCTGACCAACTGATTGTGGCATAGACTTTTTTGAGGACTATGCCATAGCTGTGATGTCAGTGAAGAAAGCTTTCTTCTCTGCTATTATTATTATAAGCATTTTTATAGCGCCAGCTGTGTACCAGGCGCTTTACAGAACAGCAAGATAGACACAGTCCCTGCCTACGGCTTACAATCTAATAGACACGGAGGGGGGAGACAAGGAGAGGGGACATAGGAAGAGACACAGGATAAATAACATTCAAGCGGAGGCAAAGTCTCAGGTGCATGCGCTTGGCTTGGTTGCAGTTAGGCAGGAGTCTGCGGGGAGGGCAGACAGTAAATATTGAGAGGAAAGTTCTAACGGGTCAGGAAAGGCGGCAAGGAAGAAGTGGGTTTTGAGGAGGGATTTGAAGGTGCAGAGGGAGGGGGCAAGGCAGATGTGGGCAGGGAGGGATTTCCAAGCATGGGGGGCAGCAAGGGAGAATGGACGAGGGCGGTTAGGGGAGCAGGGGAGACGAGGGAGAGCGAGGGAGGGAACAGAGGAGGAGCGGAAAGTGCCTACAGGACTGTATAAGGCGATTAGGGCTGAGAGGTAAGGGGGAGCCAGGTTGTGAAGGATTTTGTAAGTGAATACCAGGAGTTTGTGACAAATGCGTTCGGGAAGGGGGAGCCAGTGAAGTGAGGAGAGGCTGCATGTGGTCGAAGTGACGGGCTGAGTGGATGACCCTAGCAGCGGAGTTTTGGATGACGATAAGGGGGGACAGGTGAGATCAGGGGAGGCCAGCAAGAAGGAGGTTGCAGTAGTCAAGGGAGAGATTACCATGGTGTGAACAAGGGTTTTGGTGGAGGAGACAGAGAGAAAGGGGCGAATCCGAGCAATGTTATCATAGCATTTGCAAAATCTCATCCAGCAGAGCTGTTACAGGTGGTGAGGGGTCTCGTTAATCCAGCCAGTCTCCACCAGGACACAGTTATCAAATGCCTGCTGTGACTTTTTAAGAATTATTTTGTGGACAATTTTTTTTTTAAATCGCTCATTCACCATGACTTGGATGCTGCCACTCAGGCGCGGCTCACCTTCCACGGCGTTCGGGGCGCTGACCCCCCAAGCGCCCCGCCAGGCGCCGCCGCTCGTAGTAAAAAAACACAAACAAAAAACCCTCACCGCCGCTTCCCCGCCGCCCGCAGCAGCCTCCGCCTTGTCTTTGCTTCAGAGCGGAGGCTGCTGCAGCACTGTGGTCAGTTTCATGTCAGTTTCACTGAAGCAAAGGCAAGGCAGAGGCTGCTGCGGCTTGACTTCTGGGACCCACTCCAGAGGAGTGGGTCCCAGAAGGCTCAAAAATCAGCCGCCCGAAGCGTTTTCCTATGGAAAACGCGATTTGGGCGGCTGAACTCCTCCGTCCACAGCACGTATGGGACGTGCTGTGGAGGGAGGGGCTACAGCCTTCCATTGCGCTCAATGGGCGCAATGGAAGATCTCGCCAGGGCAGT
>QEPC01002304.1:2204653-2263863 GCA_003113815.1 Sphenodon punctatus | reverse complement strand
TGTTTCCCTGTGCTTGGGGTTTATACCTTATTCATTTTAAGCTTGAAGTGCATTTTAGACTGGGTTTTCTTCCATCTGATGTTAACCCTGGGAACTCCTGGCTGCTGGGTTATGCCCTGGCTCCGCCTACCGTTGCCCTGGCTCTGCCTACCATTGCCCTGGCTCTGCCCACTGGCTCGCCGGCCTTACTGCCCCTCCAAACTAAAAAGCCACCAGCCGCCCCTGCTGCCACTTCAACTGCAGAGTCAGAGTTTAGGGTTATGGAAGCTCAATCTTGCCTGTTTGTTTGGATCAGTTTCAATTGGTATCTCCCACTGATGCGAGGGAGTTACTTGGGGTGACTGAAGGCAACCATTGTGAATCAGATCCTTGCCCATCCTGGCTTGTAAACGCCAGCTGGAAGACGTTGGGGTCGTTGTTGGCTGGGGTGGTCAACACCTCCCTATGAGAGGTGGTGATGTCGTAAAACCCTTAAAACAGCAGTGATCCAGCCCCTGCTTAAGAAAACCTTTCTGGATGCTGACTACCCAACCTGCTATCAGTCCATCTCTATCTTCCCTTTTTAGGGACCGTTACTGAATGGGTGATTGCCCGACAGCTTCAGGCTCCTCAATGATTTCAGATTACTGGACCCATTTAAGTCAGGTTTTCGTCCTGGGTATGGCATGGAGACTTCACTTGTGGCTTTGGTCGATGACCTGCGCCTTGAGATAGACAAGGGGAATTCTACCTTGTTGATCTTGTTAGACCTTTCAGCGGCCTTTGATACAGTTGATCGTAGGGTATTATGGACATGACTGCGGGACCCGGCAGGGGTGTACGGGACCACTCAAGTGGTTCTGTTCCTTCCTGTCAGGGACATCCCAGAAGGTGGTGATCGATGATTGCTCGTCATCCTCTCGGGGCCTCCCCTGTGGTGTCCTGCAGAGTTCTATTCCGTCTCTCCTCTTGTTCAATGCGTATCTGAGGCCACTAGGTGAGGTCATTCGGAGGTTTGAGGTGAGAGGTCATCAACATGCCGATGACACTCAGCTCTACCTTTCTTTTTCATCCGACCCAGGTTCACAGTCTCAGTGCTTACTCAATGTCTGGCTGCTGTCGGGGACTGAATAAGTGTGAGCCGGTTGAAGCTGAATCCTGACAAGACTGAAGTGATGATAGTTGGCCAGTCATGTGACTTGGAAGAGATTGAGACAACTGTTGTTCATGGGGCCGATCCCCTTTGGTCAATCAGGTTCACAGCCTCGGAGTGCTTTTGGATCCCTTGCTGCACCTGGGATACCAGGTAGCAGCCGTGGCCAGGAGCACTTTTCACCATCTCCATCTGGTGTGAAGGCTGCAGCCTTTTCTTTCTGATTCAGATTTGGCCACTGTCATCCATGCTTTCATCACCTTGAGGTCAGTTTTTAATAAGGATGATGATGGGGAACCATTGTTCTGAAGACGGGATCGTTGATGAGGAGTGTGGGGTGATGGAGATTACCTCAGTACAAGTGGAGGCAAAACTCAAAGTACTTAACGTAGTCAAATCAGAAGGACCAGATAATCTGCATCCAAGAATATTGAAGGAATTAGCACATGACATTTCAGGCCCATTAGCTATGATATTTAATAAATTCTTAAAGTATTTTATTTTGGTTGTAAATTTGATTATTTGTCAAGGCTAATGTGCCGGTACAATAAAAACTTTTCATTCATTCAATAAATTGATTAATTTAGGAATGGTACCCAGTGACTGGAGAATAGCAAATCTTATCCCTATCTTTAAGAAAGAGGTTTGAAATGACCCAGCTAAGTACAGAGCTGTTAGCCTAACCTCAGTGGTATGTAAAATGTTGGAACAGATTCTGAGGGTCATTTCAGACGTTATGAGAACACCTTTCACCACAGTGAACCCCAGTGGATTCCCTGTGGTGGCGTTTCCATGAACGTCAGTTTGGGCCTGGCCTGATGTTCACCACGGTGAACCCCCGGCCGGGATCACACTTGATTATGATTCTCGACCTCCGGCCGGCCGGAGATCGAGAACCATGGTTAGAGTGGCCACGATACGGGATGGGCCAAAAGTAACGTGTGTTACCTTTGGCCCATCACGGCCCTGACCGCGATGCGGGATCGGGCGCAGCAGCCTAATCGGCCGCTGCGCCCGCCCATCTCCCCGAGGGCGGGTGGCCAAGGGAGGGCGGGGGGCGGAGCTGTGCAGCCGTACATAGCGCCCAGTCCAGGGTTCAGCGTGGTGGGCCTCCGGGCCCGTCACGTCTGAAATTACCCTCTCCTCTTCTCTACCTACACCCTGTCCCTTGGCAAACTCATTGCCTCCCACGGCTTCCAATATCACCTCTATGCTGACGACACTCAACTCTCTTTCCACCCCACTCTCTCTCCCCTTCTGTCCAAGCTCGCCTCATCAACTGTCTCTCTGATATCTCCGCCTGGATGTCACAACGTCAGCTCAAGCTCAACATGGCTAAGACTGAACTCCTTATCTTTCCTCCCTACCCTTCCTCACCCTCTTCCCTGTCCATCCTTATCAATGGGGTCACCACCTATCCTGTTCCCCAAGCCTGTAGCTTGGGCTTTGTCTTCGATACTCACCTTTCCTTTAAACCTTACATCAACTCTGTTGCTAAGTCCTGTCGCTTTGCCCTCCATAACATTGCTCGGATTCGCCCCTTTCTCTCCGTCTCCTCCGCCAAAGCCCTTCTTCACGCCATGTTCATCTCTCGCCTTGACTACTGCAACCTCCTCCTTACTGGCCTCCCCTGCTCTCACCTGTCCCCCCTTAGCCCCATCCAGAACTCTGCTGCTAGGGCCATCAACTCAGCCCGTCACTTCGACCACGTGCAGCCTCTCCTCTCCTCACTTCACTGGCTCCCCCTTCCCAAACGCATCTGTCACAAACTCCTGGTATTCACTTACAAAACCCTTCACAGCCTGGCTCCCCCTTACCTCTCAGTCCTAATCTTCTTACACACTCCTTTATGCACTCTCCACTCCTCCTCTGTCCCCTCCCTCGTCTCCCCTGCTCCCTTAACCGCCTTCGTCCATTCTCCCTTGCTGCCCCCTATGCCTGGAACTCCCTCCCTGCCCACATTCGCCTTGCCCCCTCCCTCCACACCTTCAAATCCCTCCTCAAAACCCACCTCTTCCTCACCACCTTTCCCGACCTGTTAGAACTTTCCTCTCAATATTTACTGTCTGCCCTCCCCGCAGACTCCTGCCTAACTGCAACCAAGCATGTGCACCTGAGACTTCGCATCCGCTTGAATGTTATTTATCCCTTGTCTCTCCCCTCCGTGTCTATTAGATTGTAAGCCGTAGGCAGGGACCGCGTCTATCTTGCTGTTCTGTAAAGCGCCTGGTACACAGCTGGTGCTATACAAATGCTTATAATAATAATAATAATAATTACTGCATCGCAGTCAATGTGGGTCTGCCCTTGATGACTGGAAGTTGCAGCTGGTACAGAATGCAGCAGCGTGGCTCTTTTCAGGGACAAGTTTCCAGGAGCACATTAAATTGGTGCCCCAAAGTCTGCACTGGCTACCTATAGTTTTCTGGACACAATAAAAAAAAATAATTAAAAACTGAAGGTGCTGGTTTTGACCCTAAACAGTCTGGGTCCCATACATCTTGAAAGACTGCCTGTCCTACCATGTTCCATTGCAGCCACTATGGTTGGCTAGGGTGCCCTATTGCAGGTTCCATCTGTTACTCTTGTCCGTGGGATAGGGGTGTACAGGTCATTCTCGGTTGCTGCCCCAGTTTTGTGGAACTCCCCCAGGACGTTCGTTTGCACCCGAGTCTAAATCTCTTCCAGAGGTGGTATAAAGCACTCTTATTTGAAAAGCATTTGGCAGGCAGGGATAGGTTGGGTTTTTGAAAGGGGTGTGGGGGCATGATGGGAGCTCTAATTGTCTGGATTTTATTAATGTATTATGACTTGTGAGCTGCCCAAAGCCAATATGGGAAGGGTGGCATATAAATTTGAATTATTATAATTATAATGGTGTGTCAGACTGTTTAGGCATAGTTCGATGGTTTGTAAACGGATGCCTTTGCGACTCCATTTTGAGAGTTAAATATCCCACGACCCCAGCCAGCAACAAAGGGTGTTTTTATACCCTCCCCACCCCACTCATTACCCACCCATCACACTTGTAGGGCTGTATTGGCACCCTATGCAGCCCTTCAATATGCATGCAACATGCAAGTGTCATCAGTATGCCAATGACACCAACTCTACCCCTTTTTCATCCGATCCAGGCCCTGCAGTCTCAGTGCTCACCCGAAACCAGGCTGCTGACAGGGCCTGGATGGGGATGAAACGATTGAAGCTGAACCCAAAAAAGACTGAAGTAATGATGGTTGGCCAGCCTTGTGACCTGGAGGGGATTGGGAGTCCTGTTATCTTCATCATCTCCATGTAATGAGGAGGCTACGGCCTTTTCTTTCCAATTCACATTTGGCCACTATCATCCAAGCTTTCATCACCTCGAAATTAGATTATTGCAATGCGCTCTACATGGAGCTGCCCTTAATGACTGGTTCAGAAGCTGCAGTTGGTGCTGAATGCAGTGACTTGCTTCCTTTGGGGGGCTGGGAGCACATTGCACCAGTGCTCCAAAGTCTGCACTGGCTTTCTATAGCTTTCCAGGCATAATTCAAAGTGCTAGGTTTGACCTATAAAGCTCCAGTCTGGGCCCCACATATCTGAAAGATCGTCTGTCCTTCCATGCTCCATTGCAGCCCCTGCGATTGGCTGGGAGCGCCTCCCTATACCATGTTAGTCTTGTTCATATGACAAGGACTTGCAGGGAGGCATTCTTGATTGCGTTCAAACTCCCTTCCCATGCAGGCTTGTTTGAGCGTGGGCATCTCCTGGAGGCAGTGTAAGACCTTTCTGTTTGAAAAGGCATTTGGTGGGCAGGGATACAGTTGGCTTTGGGGCTGGGGTATGGTTAGAGGAAATGGGGAGATAGTGTTGGGAGGAGTGGATGGGCTTTTAGGAGATTTTTGTATCAATTTTAATGTTTTTATAACTTTTGAACCACCACAAGCCTCTGGGAAAGGGCAGCATATAAATTCAAACAATATATAATTCACTAATCAGGCATGAAAGACTACTCCTCAGAGTGGGCATTTTAAAGTGTACAGGGCTGTAAAAATAACTCGCCAGTATAAGCAGTATACCTGCAAGAGGCAAGTGAATTTGTACATCCTGGTCACAAGCCCTGCCTGTGGAAGCTGCGACATCATTTGGAGTCAAGCCTCACAGTTTGGAAACCTCTAGACTAGTTCAGGGGTTCTCAAACTTTTTTGAACCATACCTGCCTTCCACTTCTCTGTGGTAGCTGAGACCCCCTCCCCATCCCACATAAACACACACAGATCTTGCTTCCTCCTTTGTTCCGTCTCTTTCCCCTTGCCACCCCATTATGGAGATTTCTCTAGCTCAGTCAGCGGGGAGTTCGGTGTTTGCCAGCTGGGATAGAGGACAGGAATGAACTTCAGTGTCCATGGGTCAAGCAGGGACACCCCTGCCACTGCACTTGGGAGGGAATAGCCTTGTCAAGGAGACATCAGGGGGCTGGCTAGGGGACAGCAACAGCTTCTGGGTCGGCGTTTCTGTCTAGGAAGACCACTCTGGGTGGGGCTTGGGGCAGGGGATTGCTCTCCCAAGGGCGGGGGGGGGGGAAGAGAAGGCTCCAGTCTCTCACCTGCCTGCGCCACAGCCCTCCCGGCTGCAGGAACCGCTCCCAGAACCCCTCCACCAGGCCGGGCTTGCGCAACAAGACGGGTTCGCGCGGGCTCAGCTCCTGGTCTTTGAGCCAGCGGCGCCTAAGAGCGCGAACCTGCTCCAGGCGTAGTTTCTCGTCGGGGGTGTAGCCACCCGCCATCACGAGCCCTCCTACGACCTTGCTCCGAACAGAACGGGGGTACTCAGTGAACGGGCTAATGCGGACGCGCTGTGATGGCGTCACCACTACTTCCGATCCCGATTGGACAGGTAGGAAGGGGCGACCCTGCCCAGGACAGAACGGAGGGATTACGTGATGGGACAAATTGGGCGCGCTGTGATGCCGTCACCATTACACCCTAACCCCCCCCCCCCCAAGCTTGTTGCAGGCGTGAGCAAAATCCCCTTTCCCTCCCTCCTTATCCTCGGGAGCGCCCTCTGGTGCTGGGAATGTGTGCCCGCAGGAGCGCCTGTGATATTGCCAGTTTATGCTCCGCGCCGTGTAGGAAGCGGCTGCCTTCTAGAGGGGGCTCCGCGGGGAGCGATGTGAATGGAAGGAGGGAGATCCGGGGCACCCACTCCTTTCCACTCAATGGTGTATTGACAGATAAAATGTGATTCCTTTCCCCCACTTTTAACTGTTTTTGAGGAAGGCATTCCCCGGGCTGCTAATCCCAGCTGTTCCAAAATTGTCAGTTGGCCTCTAAAATCATGAGACTCTTAAAAATTTAGATTTTCAAATTATATATAGATATATATTTCCTCAGTTTATATATTTCTATTGGTTTATATATTTCTACTGACTGCTACATCTGTGTGTGGCCCGAAGGCTTGCTTATTTCCACCAACAACAGTGGGTCCAATAAGAGATCAGTTTGAAAATCAAATATCTTTTATTGGACCCACTGTTGGTGGAAATAAGCAAGCTTTCAGGCCACACAGGGTTGTAGTAGCACAGCCAGTGAAAATACATAAACTGACCAAATGTAGAGGAGGTATATACGAGAGGGCATGGAATAGGTGGGAGTGGACAGAGCAAGGTGGGAGGGAGTTTTTTGTTTGTTTTTTTAAAGTCAGTTGGGACCAACATGGTGACTGCACTATCTCTGGATAAAGAACTGAAAGTGAGCTCAGGCGAAAGGAGCAGGAATGAGAGCGTACATACAAGGACAGGGTCTGAGATCCATAGCATGGATCCATGATCCACTTCACTCCCTTTCCTCTACCCTATCTTTAAGCACTCCCATCCCCATCCCATATCACTTGCACTAATTTTTCAAGTGACCTGAAGGAGAGGGGAAGTTATCCATCTGTTACGTTTTCAAGCGTCACTCTGCTAATTCAGCAAAATATTCAAGCTCTCTTTTTAAAAAAAAACACCAAAACTTGTTATTTCTCACTAAGGCCGTTTTTAGACGAGCGCGGCGGCGCCCGCGCTTGTTTCCAAAAAAGCCGGCAGCCCATTCCACACGAGACGCTGCCGCCGAATACGCGCATGTGCGGCCCGACGCGCATCCATTTCCGGCCGCGTCTGACCAGCCTCGATCGCCGACCCGGTCAGTTCGCGCACGGAAATGGATGCGCGTCGGCCGCGCATGCGCGTATTCGGCGGCAGCGTCTCGTGTAGAACGGGCTGCCGGCTTTTTAAAGAAACAAGCGCGGGCGCCGCCGCGCTCGTCTGAAAACGGCCTTAGTCTTTAGGGCTACTGAGAGGTTTATGGCCATTTTCTTAATCCATTTTCATGGATTAGGGTTTCAGTAGATGTCATTCCTTATAAATCCTTACTGAAAAAAGTGGTGACCTAAACTGGACACCATACTCCAGCTGAGGTTTGCACAGGGTTGAGTACAATAGTACAATTACTTCCTGTTTCCTGAATGCAATGGTTTCTATTTAATTTTATTTATTTATTTATTTTATTTTCCAATTTAATACCCCGCCCCTCCTGCTATCAGTCAGCCCGGGTCAGCTTACAATATAAAAACACAAATAAAATTCAATATAAAACATTTTTTAAAACTGCAAAAAAGAGGGCGACATTTAACACCACCACCCCATGCCCCCCCCCGATGAAACCCTGTTATGGTAATATATGGTCTCAAACAATTGTCTTCTATCGCTGTATGAAATAGCCTCCGTCCCTCTAGCTCAGAGGTGGCCAAGAGGTAGATCATGATCTATCTACTAACAGACAGCAAGCTAGGGTGCTGTCACACTTACACAAACTGGCCCTTAGAAGGTCGAGAGAGGGGATGCACATGCAAATCAGGCACATCTCTGATCAGGTGCGAATGTCCTGAATCAGGCGATTGACGCTTTTATGCACGTTTACAAGGATGATCGACCGAGCTGGATTTCACAGCTTGGTCTATTGCCTTTGTAAACACACATAAAAGCTTCAGTCACCCGCCTCAATGCATTCGCACCTGATCAAAGATATGCCTGATTTGCATGTGTGTCTCCTCTCCCGACTTTCTAAAGGCCTGTTTGCGCAGGTGCAAAAGCAGCCTTGCTAGTCTCCACTAGATCATGACGTAATGAGACCAGCCCCTTGGAGATCACCTCTGGAGAGCAGAGCAGGATCAGTATCCCAGTGAGTCACTGAAAAGGGGGCAGGCTAGGAGAGCTTCTCCAGTGCAGCTTGGAGATCACCTCTTAGCTCTCTCTAAAGAAGAGTACTCCTCCCCACTCCTAAGACCAGTTGTTGAGGGACCCCAGAGCTGGAGGCAGCAGAAGGGGTCCCAGTGGTAGATCACCTGAGTGTGGTGCCCAGCTTATGTGCACCATAAATCTGACCATACTACTTAGTTCCAGTGCTACCGCTTGGTACTAGGGTAAGTCCTGTCGAGGTGAACGGGGAGCACTAAACAGCCAGACAGTTTTGCTGCCATATAACATGTAAGCCCATTTAGAAAGCATGTTGAGATTCTTCAGGATAAAATGCATTTCAGTGCTCAAGGCCATAGCCTTGAGCACTGAAAGAGTGAACAGAGATGAGAACATGAATCCATGGAACAGATCCACAATCTAGATCCTTCCCTTCTTTTCCTCCTGAGAACATCCCCTTAAGAAATCTCACCCCAACCCCTTCCTCTATGGCTTGTTGGGAAGCTTGTACTTATTTTCAAGATAGCTGGTGAAACAAAAAGGTTCTCCACCCTGGCTTAAACTGCAATTCTGTCCTGAAATGTGAGACTAGAAGTGACAGCTTGCATTTCTTCATTGATTCCATATTCAGTGTACTCAGCTTACAGGCAAAAGGACAGCTTTTTACTTCTTACTGCTAGTCCTGCAGTCTCAACTGAAATCTAAAAAAAATAAAATCAGATTGAATCTTGCATCAATGTCAGCAAGATAGATAATAGTTTTGCAGGCTAATGCAGCTGTGTTCCCAGATATCACTGAAAGTACAGTGTACAACTCATTGTGGAATACCCTAAGCTCATGCATGAGTGCTAACCCCACTGAAATGAATGGGACTAGCACCAGTGCAAGTGTATGGAGTGTATTTGCAATTAACAATTCTGCTTGTATACAAACTGGGAGAGAGCCCAGTACACTTGCTTGCTGCTGTCTTGCCTAGACACGAGATGACAGAAGTATAAAGGAGTAAAGATCTATTTTGTCCCCCATGTCTCTGCTACTTCAGAATCACAAAATACTAATTTCCTGAGGAAGGTGGTGCCGTTTATACACGGCTGTTTTGGAGTATTTTAAGACACAAATTTATTAATTTAAATTCTTATCCTGCCCTTCACTAAGTGGGAAGACTCTGGGCATGTCATCAGAAAAATAACCAAGAATGAAACCAGTAACAATTCAAGGCCCCTCCTGTGAACTAGCATTTGCTTGGAGATGTGACAACCACTTATACAAATGACTGCAACTTATACAAATAATGATTGCAACTGTGAGGAGCTTAGTGCAGAGCAGCCCAACTGCAATAAGTTTAGTGAGAGCTCAATAGATGTTGGACTTGGACCTGGAAGGCCAGGGTTCAAATCCTGTCTTAGCTATGAACTCACTGAGTAGCCTTGGGAAAGTCACTCTTTCTCACCTTCAGTTCCACACCTGTAAAATGGGAATATCAGTGAACTCACACATAACTCTACGAAACTCCGATGTCCACGGGGCCCCAGAAGCTGTATAATCATCAGCCCCGAATCGCTGTTGCATGTGAGCGAGGCACTCCCGATTTCCAGCCCCATTTTAAACTCGGATCTGACGTTGAGATCTGATCTATTTGTCAGATCCGAGTTTAAAGCGGGACTGGTACTCTGGAGTGACTCACTCACACCCAGCCACGATCAGGGGATCATCAGAAACTGATTGTACAGCTTCTGGGGGCCTGCGGACATTAGAGTTTATCACAGTTACCTGCGAGTTCACCCAATAACTTACCTCACCAGGTTGCTGCGGACTAGCTAAGGATTGTAACACACTATGTACACTGAAAAGTGCTAACTAGATGATTAAACAACAATAGTGTGGATTTCCTGGATTCAGAAGAAGGTTTTCAATTTTTCTGTGCACCTGCCTCTATGCATTGGACAGACTTTGTTGTTGTTGAATTGCCAGTAACTTGGAGGATTCTGTAATATCAAGAGCCTATCAAACCATAAGAGCAATTTAGAGTATTTTGTCAATATTCATAGCCTTACATTTATTCATGTTAAATTTCATGTGCTATACATCTTTTATTTCATTTACAGACTGGGCAAGAGCTTTTTGATGATCAAATCCTTCAGCTTTAAGCACCTTTTGGTTTATGTAGCTTCCCCCCTCACCTCCCACCCCCCCATGCCTCCAGAAAAAGGAGTGAGCTTGAGTGCTTTACAGATTGGTCAGAAGGGTGGTGTGGCCAGTCTGGGTTTTCTCACTCCATGCCTTCGTGATAAGAGTCCTAGCCGTTTGTCATCTTTCCATGCACCCTGACTCGATAAATACAGGTGAACTCTGGGTTACCCCAGTTGCTGAGTACCTTGAATTTGATATATACAAAAGATGAAGGATGTTCACTCTGAAATTCAAGAGAGAAAGAGATCAATACCTCTGTTGCTTTTAGATTGCTCTCTAGTAGTTCCATTTCCTTCTCTGTGTAAACCCGGTTTTTAGGTCAAATTCAGCCCTAACATAAACAGGTGCTATTTCCACTGAATTGAACAGGATTTTACCCCTTTATACCAGGTGTAAGCTTGGCACAGTGTTTGTAAAATCAAGGTTCCAAGGTAATTGGCAAGCAACAGCTGTGGAAAACCTTGGGCACAGCCACACAAGACAGGAGCGGGGAGACTACCACTATTTGGGTAGCCTTACCCCACACTAGGTAGATGGACCTGCCAGATATTTCTCCTGCCCCGCAGCGGAAGGAGCAGCTGGCTGCTATGCAGCATGTCCTTGGAAAATTTCTGAGGACATGTCTCAGAGCAGCCTTACCCAACATGGGGTAATGCTGCCCACGGTGGGGCAACTCTTGTGCACGGGCCATGCTTACCTCGCCACACAGGGGGAGCACAGCTGCATAGCCTGAAGCAAAGGGCACTTTTGCCCAATGCATGCAACCATGCCACGGCCGGTGAAGGGATCTCAGTCGGGCCAGGCGTGGAAGACTGCGTAGAGTCAGGCACCTGCTTGTGTGGCCAGTGCTGTGGTCCACATTGGCCATGGCAGCAGGTCTGGCTTCCCCATGACTGTCTGCCCAACTTCCCGTGCTGGCCCCGCAGTGCGGTGGCAGCGACTGCCCACCATGAGGCCTCATGGGGATCGGGCCACTGCAACTCATCTGGCTACACCCCTCATTTCACTGCTGGGATCAACTGCACTGCAGGTTTAGAACAATGGGAGATTTCTGAATCGGAAGTTTTCTCGGTTGCCTCTCCCATGCAGGACTGATTCACACAACATTCTTTCCCCCTTGCAAACTCACTATTGTTTCCTTAATCTAGGTTTGTTTTGTCCACTAGTAGTGTATTCACATAACAGCTGCTCATTCCCCTGCATTTCACTGCCCCTTCTCTACTTTGCTGTGATATTTTCCACAATGCAAAGTGTGTAAAAGAATGCCTTTGTGATATTCCTGAACACAGTGTTCTGGAAGTAGCAGAGAGTGGAGGAGGGAGTTCCTGCTCTTGGACTCTCTCACCTCACTTTTTTATGGACACTCAGAGGTAGGAAGTGACAAAAAGGAAACAACATATTGGAGACTGAAGCTTGCTTTGGATTAATCAAATCACACACACTATTTGATGATAGTCAGATCCTTACAAGCAAATCATTTGCGCTGAGTGGCAGAGTACACGCGATTATCAGGGAAGCGGTAAGGATTTCACCCAACACTCAAAATGTGGGGTTGACTTTGTGTCACTATGCGGTGTAGAAGAGAGTCGTACGAATGAGTTCCCTCTCTCACTTTATCCTACTGTTCTGTTAGTACTACTAGGCAGTAGTGAAGGCAAAGTATTCAAAAAACTACATGGCTAGTTTCTTGAACGCTTTGCCTTCCTTGCTTTTGGTACAAACAGCATGAAGGAAAGACAGCTGAAGTTAGAGACTGACTCGATTTAGCTCTAAAAGTCCTTTACTTTCTGCAGGCTATCTTAAAGATGGGTTTTTAAAGGATGCAGGTTTTACCAAAAGGTTCCAGTCAGCGGCTTCCCTGGAAAACGTCCACTGTACCATTTCTCCCACTTCACTTACTCATGGGATTTTAGTGTTGGAAGGGAACTTGAGGGTCATCTAGTCCAACCCCCTGCTTGGATGCAGGATGATCATAACTTTAATATCCCTCACAGAGAGCTGTCCAGCATCTTTTTTAAAACCTCCAGCGATGGAGAGCCTACCCCCTCCCTAGGCAGCTTGTTCTACTGCTGAACAGCTCTTACTGGGTAGGAGGTTTTCCCCAATATCGAACCAAAATCTACCGTCCTGTAATTTGAACCCAGGGGGTTGGACTAGCCCTGCTCTTTGCAGCAATTCAGAACAGTGTTTGTCATCTTCTTGGTGGCTGCCCTTTAGATATTTTCAGATGCCGGACTGCTATCGTGTCTTTCTTTTGTCTTCTCTTTGCTAGGCTAAACATACAAGTTGCTTCAGCCTTTCCTCATAGACTTGTTTTCCAAATCTTTCATCATCTTTGTCACCCTCCTCTGAACACGTTCCAATCTGTCAGTCTCCTTCTTAACACTCATCTTGCCCCTTGGAAGATACCACATTGCATGGTTCACAGAGTAGATTTTTATCCCAGTCCTTTGGCACTTAAATTTCTTGAATGTGTAAACTAACATGAAATGTGATGGGGTAGATTTCTACCCCAGGCTGGAGTATAAATCTGCCCCATGGTAAAATGAATTAGGTTAGGTTTCTACCATAGGGCCTTTTTCATCACATATAGAAAAATGGTTAATGATAACCAATTTTCCTTTGGGGATATCAGGTACCTGTGTGCAGGTGATAGTGTCCTAAAAGGGCAAAGTTGTAGAGCCACTACCTTGTGAGTTACTGTAAGAGATGTACACCCAGACTACAAAAATGCCCCAAGAGCTAATACTATACTGTATGGAGGAATGTCTAATTATCCCGGTTTGTAGCCCTCTGGGTCCAGTTGGTAACATCATAAGTCGGGATATCCCAGGGAAGCAAGGCGTAACCCAATAGGCCTTTCCCCCCTTATTATTATAGCAGCAATCTCTTCGCCTTCTTATGGAATTAATTATTCCCGACATTCTAGTGAAAGGGGATGGTAGTCCCTCCATGGACATTGATTCTGCCCAGTGTAAAAATATTACTCTTGGTACTCTTACATCTGGGGCGTTAACCCCAAAGGGTTTTCTGCAGTTACCATAGGCTATTTGAACGTAACAGATTTTAATTTTTTTCTTTTGTTTTAATATATTTATTTTTTTGGTATGGCAATGCCCATGCCTATTTTAACTTTATTTTTGTTTCTTGATATCGTATTTTATTTAAATTGTGTACAATGCGCATAAATGTGACATTATTATTTTTGTTACAGTCTATGGCCAAACAATAAACGCTTACTTATTATTATTATTATTATTAATATTAGCACTTGTATAGCGCCTGCTGTGTACCTTGCGATAACACTCCAAGTGCAGTCCGACCAGTGCTAAATACAGTGGAATTACTTCTGCCGACTTAAGAGATTATTGGGCCGATCCCATGCCCCGCGCATGCCACACGCAACTCGCACGCGCACATATGTGCACAAGCCACACGCGTGCCCATTGACAGCACATTGTGCTGCGCAGAACGCGGATCCCACTTGGGAGTGCGGCCAATGTTTCTGTTAATGCAGCTTAAAATTTCATTAACCCTTTGTTTGCAGCCGCCTCTCGTTGTTGACTCAGTAGCTCCAGTTCTCAAAAACACTGATTTCACCACTGTAACATATCCTCCTACCTGTGAAAAGTTCCCACATCCTTCTCTCCAAGGAGGCTGCAGGCAAGATCGCCTGCCAACCATATGGTCTGCCCCAGTTTCGTTGCCCCACTCATCCCCTAGTATACCTTCAACTGGAATGTCTGAATGACATCTTTTTCTGAATCATACATGAAGATTCCCAGCAGATTTTCTTCCTCTGTTTCCTCATCCAGTCCCTAGAATTGGAGCAGAAACCGGTTGGAACCAATGAAGGTTTGTAGGAATACAGACAGAACCACTCAAACTGCGGTCAAGCAGAAATGGTGAAATGAAATCTACTGTGATGCTGGCTGCCAGCTTATAATACTGTAGAGGAGTGGAGAACCTGCAGTTCATGGGCCAAATTCAACCAGTGGCTGTTTGTTATTTGGCTAGGGTGGCCATCCCTCTCCTTTAAAAGAGGACACTTATGAAAAATACATGGTGCAGGGCTGCACTGGAAACAAAAGTGTCCTCTTTTAAAGGGGAAGGATGGCCACCCTATATTTGACCCCTTTCCAGTTCCTAGATTTGGCCCATGGAGCCAGTCCCTGCCCTCAAGCATTGAAAGAGAAAACACAGGGAAGGAAGGAGAGAGAAGAGCATTTACTCAAGGATCAGAGATGGATTCATGGCATTAATCCATGATCAAGACCCTCCACTTCGTTTTCCCCTGTCCTGACAGCAGTACTTGAGAGCCCCCACACTTAACTCCTATCTGGCCTATCGAGTTTATACTAGTGTTCAAAGGGGCCTGCAGAAGGGTGAAAGGGTTGCCTTTATTGCCCAAGCCCAAAGATACAAAACACTTGCAGTTCCTTTGTTCAAGGGTGAGCCCCGTTAGGCTCTCTACCTTCAAGGACCCCTAGGCCCATCACAGCAGGGCTAGGCTTCTCTGAATCCTTTGTGTATGGCACCTTCCACCACCCCAGATCAACTCTTGAGCTCCAAGCCTTCTCCCTTCTAGTGGTCCTTTCCAGAGTTTCAGGCTTCACCTTTTATAGCACTTTGCCGCAGCCCAGTAGCATTCACTCCTGCTCCAGCTGCAAGCAACGAGCTGCTCTTAATGGGCCAATTAGCCACAAGTGATGCCCTCCTGCAAAGGACCTTTCCCAACAACTTACCCTGGCACCCACTTAGGTCCTGATCCTGCAAAGACAGGGCCCTGTTACTCGTACTGTGATTGTTGCTCTCTTAAGAAATAGTCTCTTACTCAAGAATTAAAATGTAGGGCTTTTGATTTTTGAGAGGAATGTGGAAGTCTCCTGAAGTCAGAGGAATGAATGAATAAGCAATTTTATTGTTGGCCATAGGCCATTACAAATTCATTAAAATTACACTTAAATAGTAATATCATGATAAAATCAAAATGCAAAATATACAATTAAATAATATAAAAATAAAACCACAATATGGATCAATATTTATAAACACGAACATCTAAAAAACCCAGAATAATAATGCCTTGCTCTTCTCGGAGCTTGCGGCGACACACTTGACCCCTGTATAATTGTATAAATAACCATTAACTGTAAATATAATCATATCATGAGAACATATATAAACTAACAACAATTAAAACAGATAAACTATCAATTACCATATGAATTACTCTTCCTTCTAACAGCTTATGGTAGTACCAGAAAACATGTAACCAAAAATATTAAGGTTACAGATTACAAACCGTTAATTATTAGATAGTTTCGAATCTCTGTTTGTAGAAGATGATACAGGCACAATAGGCAGTCACTGCTCTAGACCGAGGGGAGTCATGGCCATCAAGTAACTGATACAACAAAATGTTCTCAGGAAACCCTTTAGTAGTCACTTTAATAAATGGGCTAATGTATTTCCCTCTTAAATTTTTGTATTTTGTGCAGTAAAGGAGAATATGTTCATTTGTCTCAGGGCTGCCATTTTGCAATGAGGACATAGTCTCACTGCTCTGGGAATTTTCCGGTACCTACCATCCAAAATTACTGACAGAAATATGTTACATCACATCAACATTAAAGCTCTCCTCTGAGGACAATTTGGCCAATTGATTAAATACGCTGGGGGGTGGGGTTAACCTTAGAGCTAATAAATATATAATCAGGCGCAATCTTTTGGGAGGATAAAGCAGAATTTTCAAGCTGTAGTTCTTGGTCATAAATTCTCCTCTTGATCAGTGATGTGGCTCCCTTAAGACCTAATGGTCTCAACATTTCCTTTGAAAAGTCCAATTTACACAAATCCTGTTCAACAAGCCCGCACCAGTGAACTTTTATATTTTCACTGGAGATAAGTGCCAGAAGGGAAATGGGAACTGGCGGGAAAAGTGCCACTTTTAACCAGAATTTAAAGATTGCTATTAAAGCCTGGGACCTGATGGATCTTTTCCCTACTTCAGCTCTCAGTATGACCTGAGGAACACACACACCTTGGAAGACCCAAGATTGTGCGTAAAAAAGAGTTCTGAATTCCCTCCAATTTCTCCAAATAAGAATGACCCCAAATAGCAACAGCGTACATCAACTGGGAAATCACCTTTGCAGTGAATAACTGAAGGGTAGGCCCTACTAATTTACCACCCTGAGAGAAAAAAAAGCTAACAATTGATCTAGAAGACTTGCAGGCTTGCAAAAGCACAGCTTCATAGTGAGGAGACCAACCACAAGTGGCCGAGAAGACTATTCCCAAGTATTTAAATATTTGGACTTGTTCTGTTATGACATCGTCTAAAAGCCATCTTTGGGTATTTTCAGACGTTACGGGCGGCCGGTTCACCACAGTGAACCACCAGGGGGGGGTGAACAGCGCAACCACGCCCGGGGGTGGGAAAACAACCCAAACAGACGTGCCGGGAACGGGACCACGGGCCGGAACCGGGCCGCACCATTGCGGGCCGCGGCAGCACAACAGACGTGCGGCCGAACCCCCGCCGGGCGCTAAACCCCCACAAGGCACCGGGCAGGGGCGGGACACAGACATGGCCGCCTGAGGGCAAACGAAGCCACAAGGCACACAAGGGAACGCCCACACAAGGGAAACGGGAAGGGAGGGGGGAAGAGCGAGAACAGGCTGACAGCCGGCTCACACAGCGGTCCCGCAGCAGGGCACAATGCACGGCCACACGCCCACGCACACACACACACACCAGGGAAAGGCCGGGAAGGGGGGAAGGGGCGCCCGGAACACCCCACCCGGAACACCGGCAGGGAGGGGGGGGCACCACCACGGGGCAAGGCACAGACAGCAGCAACCCCCACCCCCACACCACCCCAGTCCAGTCCAGTCCAAGGAGGTGCCCCCACAGGAACAGAGGCAGTCTCGGGGGGGGGGGGCGGACCCCCGGAGCAAGGCACGTTGGGGGCCCCCAAAGCACAGCGAGGCCGGCGGAGGGGCGCCAGGAGGAGGAGGAAGGGGGCCCCACAGTCAAAGGCTGGCACAGGCAGGGCAGCCGGGTCCAGCGGTGCTCCTCCGCAGCACCAGCGACGCTCAGGCAGCACCCACGGAGTCACGGGGATGGAGGGGGCCCAGGACCACGGCCAGGGGCAGCAGCAAGCAGCGAGGCGGGCGGGAGCTCACCGAGGTGGGGTCCGCAGGTCGGGAGCGGCCAGCGGGGACCAGGGCCCCCCCCCGGGCCGGGGCGGGAGCCCACACGGGGGCACCACGCCGGGGGGGGCAGGCCAGCGACGCGGGGCTCACGGGCCGCTGCCGGGGGCCCCGCTGGCCCGAGGGCCCGGGTGGCCCGCCCGGTGGACCAGGTGGGGCCAGTGCAGCATGCCCCGGCGGTACCCCTGCAAGGACATGTAGTGGGCGATCAGGTAGTAGGCCTCGAAGGGATCGGGCATGGTGAGGGCCAGCTGCACATCCACACGCGCCCACACCGCCAACAGGGATGACATCTCCACCGCGGAGGGCTCCGGCACACAGCAGGCAGCAGAAGGGGGCCACGGAAGATGCCCCAGCTCCAGAAGCCGCTGGAACGCCGCCCCACGGGTGCGCTGGTACCCACGGGCCCCGTGAACACAGGAGAAGTAGCTCACGGCCAAGGCAGGGCCACCCTCGGCCAGGCACTCCGAGTAGGCGCCCAGACCACACACCACCAGCGCTGACACGGTCTCCGAGGCGCTCCAGGGCACATGGGCGCACAGCACCTCCGGGATGCGCCCCTCGGGGAAACGAGCCAGCCCCAGGGCCTCCGCATGCAGCCGGCAATCACGGGCGCTCACCACATGGCCAAAGTAACGGAGCCCGGAGCTCAGGCTCTCGTAGGCACCTGCACGGCTCCCCGGCCCGGCCAGGAGCAGCTGCACGGCAGGGGTGTGCCACAGGTCGCACAGAGACATGGTCTCGCGGAAGGCCCAGATATGGGGGGCCCCTTGGGGGCCGGACAGCGGGAGCCCCATGGATGGGCAGCCAGCCATGGTCCAGCACAACAGGGAATGGGACACGGAGCCCGGAGGGCACACAGACTGCCCAGGGCCGGGAGAGGCTCGGCCCGGCCCCCGGGACAGGGAACACGGGCCCGCACCGCAACATTGTAGCACAACAGAGCGAGGCGTGGGGTGCGGGCCCGGCACAGCTGCAGAGAACAACAGCGAGCTCTCTGTCTGCCTAATCGCACCTTCAAGGCCATCCCGCTACAAACAGCGAGGGGAGGGGGCCCGGGGTGCTGGGGGCGGGAGCAGCCGGAACGCACCGGCACAGGGCGCGCGCAGGCCCGCGAGGCCGACCCCCGGGCGGAGCCACCAGCACCGGGCCGCCATAAGCGCTCCCAGCCCCCACCGGGGCCCCAGCACCATGGAGCGCGATAGGGCAGGTGGGAACTGGATGTTCCTCGCGCTCGCGGCTGAGTGGCACCGTGACCACACTGAGCAGCTGTGCCTCCTGACCGAGAGGGTGCACCTGGCCGTCCGCCTGCGCTATGTCCTGGCCCTGCGGGCTGGCGTGCGCCTCCGGGGCCAGCAGGCCCGCAGGAGAGTCCGTGCCCGGCTCAGGGCTCGGCGCCGGGCCTGGGGGGCGTGGCTGGCCGCCTGCCGGAGCCTCACCCGGCCCGCTGCGCTCCGAGGGGCCGCGAGGCGGTTCCGCTGGGCAACGCAGACCCTCCGCCGGGCAGCGCTGCTGGCTATGCCCATAGCGCGGAGCCTATGGGTCACGGAGCGGCCCCAGGCCTGGTGGGAGCGGGCCCAGGCCCACTGGGGGGAGGCCGAGTGGGGGTCCCACTTCCGGATGGGCAAGGCCACCCTGCTGCGCCTAGCGGAGCTCCTCACGCCCTGGCTGGAGCGGCAGCACACCTCCATGCGGGAGCCCATCCCCATGGTCCAGCGGGTGGCCATAGGGGTCTGGGCCCTCGCAACGCCCGACTCCTGCCGCTCCGTGTCCCAGCACTTCGGGGTGGGGCTCAGCACGGTCGCCTGCATCGTGCGGGATGTGTGCGAGGCTGTGGAGGGCGTGCTCCTCGACAGGACCATCCAGCTCCTGGACCAGGGCGCTGTGATGGCTGGCTTCGCGGCCGGGGGCTTCCCGAACTGCATCGGAGCCGTGGACGGCACACACATCGAGATCCTGCGCCCGGCCGCGGGGGAGGCCCTGGAGTATGTGAACCGGCACGGATACTACTCCCTGCACCTGCAGGGGGTGGTGGACCACCGGGCCCGCTTCATAGACATCTACACGGGCAACTCCGGCCGGAGTCACGACGCCAGGATCATGACCATCTCCCCCTTCTATGCCCGCATGTACCGGGGGGACTTCGCGGACATGGGCATGAGGTGGATCGAGGGGGTTCCCATGCCCCCCTGCATCCTGGGGGACCCCGCCTACCCCCTGACCCGCTGGCTGATGAAGGTCTACCCTGTCCCGAGCACCCCTGCGGAGCAGGTATACAATACCCGCCTGTGTGCCAGCCGGACCGTGGTGGAGCGTGCCTTCGGGGCCCTGAAGCAGCGCTGGAGGAGTATAGCTGGCCGCCTGGACTTCACCGTCCCCACCTCCGCCCTGGTGATCGGTGCCTGCTGCGTTCTGCACAATGTGTGCGAGACCGAGGGGGCGGCCCTGGAGTACCCCGAGCCCCACCGGCCCCCCGGTCCTGTTCCCCTGTACGTGAACGCAGGGAACCCCCGGGAGTACCGGTATGCCAAAAGGATCCGGAACGCCCTTGCAACCCACATCGCCCGGGGGGGCCCGCTGTGAGGGCCTTCCCGCCCCTGGGGGCCCCACCCCCCCTTCCGTGCCAATGCCCCTGTACACGCGGTCCCACAGCCCTGTCCCCCCCACAAACGGGCCGGGGACAACTGTCTATTTACACCACTTTATTGCCCACACAGTCCACACAATCACCCTGTGCCCCCTCCCCACCCCCGTGCCCGTGACCCCGTCCACCACCCGCCCTCATGTGGCCCTCCCCCTCCCCCCCCTTCCCACCATCCCCCCGCGTTTCCTGGGCCGACCCCTCGTGCGGCCGCTTGGGCCCACCGAGCTCTGGGAGCTCCCCTCCCCCCCACTGTCCGTGTCCCCTGCCGTGTCCTGGGCCGGTCCCGGCCCCGGCAGGGGGCCGGGCGGCGGATGGGCAGCTGTGCCCGGTGCCCCGGTCGCGCCCCGGGGGGGCTGGACCCTCCGGAGGCCCGGGGGCACTGGGAGGCGCATGCGAGGGCCCTGGGGCCGGGGGGGCGCCAGGGGCGGCAGGGCTGGGCCCGGGGGCGCCGAGGGGCCCGGCATGGGGACCTGGGCGGGCAGGGCGCCCGGAGGTGCGCCGGCCATCACGTAGGCACACATGGTGCCCGCATGCAGGAGCAGGGAGGTCCCAATGTCGTGGGACCTGTCCATCTTTGCACTGTGCTCCCGCACCATGCCCTGTATGTCCTGCCGGAGGCCCCTGAGCAGCCCCTGCTGCCGCTGGTGCTCCCGGCGCTCCCGCCTCCGCTCCAGGCGCACCTCCGCCTCCAGCCGGCGGTCTGTCTCCAGGGCCTTCTCCATGGACCGCTCTATGGCCGCCTCCATGCGGTCCACGGAGGCGATCATGCGCTCCCCCTGTTCCTCCGCCCTGCGGACGATGTCCTCCGCTTGCTCCTCCCTGCGCCTGCGGACCCGCGCCCGGTACTCCCGCATCCGCTGGGCTGGGGCTGCGGCCGGCGGAGGCGCCGCGCGCGGGGGCTGCCCTGTGGAAATGGGCGGGTGGGTCAGTGCAGGGCCCTGTCCCCTAGCGGGGTCGGGTCCCGGGGCCCCCTGCCCCCCCTCCCCCACTGAGGCCGGAGGCCCCCCTGGGCTGGCGCCCGGGGGGCCCTCCCGCCATCCCAGCCCTCCCGCCTTACCTGGGTCCGGCACCTGCTCTCCTGTGCCCTCCGCGGGGGCCTGCACCGTCTCGCTGGCCCGGTCCTGGGGCTCCCCATGTCCTGCGGGCGGGAGAGGGGGGAGCGGGTGAAGGGGGCTGGTTGTGGCCCCTGCAGCGGGGCCCCCACCCCCGCCCCTGCCACCGGCCCCCTGGTTGGGCCCCCCCTGCCCTGGGGGCCCGCATACCCTCTATGTCGGTCTCGGAGCCCTGGGAGCCCGGCGCCTCGCCCTGGGAGTGCTCCCCCAGGGACCACTGGCTGAGGGTGGTGAGGGTGCCGACCTCCGACTCCGCCTGGCCGGCTCGGCGTTGGGAACTCTCCGGGCTGCTGCTGGGGGGGGGCCTTGGGGCTTCTGCGGGTCCCGGGTGGTCCTCCTGGGGGTGGGGGTCCCCTGAGCTCGTGTCTACCGGGCGGGCGGCGAGGGGAGGGGGTACCTCGGCCCGCTCCCTGCCCTGGACCACAGCGCTGCCCACGAGGCGTGGGGCAACTATGGAGCCCTTCATGTGAAGGATGCGGTCCAGGGCATCGTAGTAGGGGGCGGTGCGGGCCCCGTGCCCGGAGCGGCTGTTGTTGTCCTTGATGGCCTTGTACCCCCTCTTGAGTTCCTTGGCCTTGGAGCGACACTGGTTGACTGTGCGCTCGTGCCCCGCCGCCTCCATGTCGCGCACGATGTCCCGGTAGACGTGCTCGTTCCGCTGGTTGATTGCGAGCTCCAGCTGGTACTCGAGGGTCCCCCATATCCGGATGAAGTCCCGGGTCTCCTGGAGGCCCCACTGGCCCCCTCTGTGGTAGGCCTTCCTCCGGCTGGGCCCCTGCTCTTCCTCCTCCTGGTCCAGCTCTTGCTGCACCTGCACCTGCTCCTCCTCCACCTCCTCCTGGGGGTGCGCCTCCGGGCGCGCGGGGCCGGCCTCGTCCTGGGGCTCGTCCGCCCGGGCCGTCTTTTGTGTGGGGGGGGGGAGGTGGTGAGTGGTTGCTGGGTGCGGGTGTGGCCCCTCTCGGGGGCCCCCTGCCCCCCTGCCTTGCGCCCGGGGTCCCCCCGGCCCCCCCATGGGGGGTTCACCCGTGCCCCCTGTTCCCCTCCCGTTGGGTGCCCTTACCCTTTTCCTGGGTGCCTCCTGTGGGCCCGTTCCGGCCGCTGTCCCCGGGGCGGCGCGACCCGGCTTCAGCTGTGGGTGTTGTTCCCGGGCCGCCTCCCTGGTCGGGTGCTCCCGTGTGCGCCCTTCCTGCGCCTGTGCCCCCTCCGCCTGCATCGCTGGGCCTGCCTGCACCTCCTCCGCCTCCTGTCCCGCCGCTGTCGCTGTCTCTGCCTCCGCTCTCTTCCGCTTCCCTCCTCGCTCCATCCCGCCACGCTTGCTTGCTGCTGCTCTCGCTTTAAATCTCCCTCCGGTGGTTGTGTTGCTGCTGGTTGCCTGGCAGCGACGCTGCGTGCCTTGTCCCCGGCTGGGGCTCGTTTGGTTTGGTTCCGCTCGGGGATTGGCGTCCAGACGTTACTTTTCCTTGGTTCCCTGTGGGGGTTCATTTGACCACGCTTCCCGGGACCTTCCCCCGGCTAGCCCGGGAAGCGTGGTTGAAACTGACCCCATGTGGGTATTGAGCGTGATGAACATCTGGCGTGCGCCGTTCAGACATTCAGGGCCCTTTGGCCCCACGGGGGGGTTGAGCGTGGTTCAGTGTGGTTGAGCGTGATCTCGTAACGTCTGAAATCACCCTTTGTTGTTGGCGTGGTTGGCCGGCTACCAAGACCTTTGTCTTGGCGTAATTTATACACAAATTTTCTCGTTTACAATATAGAGCAAATCTTTGCATGCTCCGTCGGAGATCTACTTGCGACACCAATAAAAGAACTGTGTCGTCTGCATATAGTAGAACAAATAATTTCCGGCAGCCTAGCTTTGGGGCATGAATATCATTCAAGGACATAAAGGGTATTAAATCATTAAAATAAAAATTAAACAACACAGGGGCTAGTATGCATCCTTGCTGAACTCCTCTGGCTAAAGGAATATCTCTGGTAAGCGAACAGTTTGAAGCAGGGTGAACCTGAAGGGCATTATTTTGATGTAATTTTACTACTAAGTACAATAAACGCCCATCAATAGATGTTCTATTAAGTTTTAGCCATAAGCGTTCCCTATCTATTGTGTCAAAGGCTGCTCTCAAATCAACAAAGCAGCAGAACAAAGGAATCTTAGGCTGGGATAGGAATCTTAGGCTGGGCGTACCTTGTAAACAAATGCTTAAGAACAAATGCATGATCCAGGGTAGACTGGCCAGTTCTAAAGTCAGCCTGCTCTGGGTTAATAATGTCATTTCCGTCTAACCAGGATTGAAATTTACCAAGTAAGTATTTTGCATATCATTTCCTGACTACGGATAAAAGACTAATGGGTCTATAATTGGATGGAACGCTGGAGTCGCCTTTTTTAAAAATCGGCACTACTAAACTCTTGAGCCAATATTTAGGGATCATTCCCAGTGAATTAATTGCTGTAAAAAGGAAACAGCTGATTAGCAAAGGATGTGAACTCTGTCCTGGTAGTAAAAGTCTTTCCTCAAGTTAAATATTCTCCTACTACTACTTTCTCTTTTACCCACTACAAAACTGCTGTTTAGAAAATTAAAAAAAGCTTTGCACATTTGCCCCTGACCCAGGCTAGTCAGATTTTTATGCAAGCAGATAAGCTGGACACCCCTTTCTATTCCTAATGTCTAAACTTAGATGTATTTGTTTGCAATGGATAAGGCTACGCAATAAACTTCATATATATATATATATAATGTCTAAAATGAGATCTAGAGGGGTGAGTACTAAATTTCACAGTCAGGGAAGTTTCATACTGATTTGTGCAAGACCGAGCTAAAGGCAGATACTCACATAGACGGCAAAATCCTTTGGGGCACTAGAGACAGTGCCAGAAAGAGAGATTGTTTTGGAGATATGTTGAACAGTAACAGCTGTTGGATGGATTTTTTCTGGCAGTTTAATCACTACATGACCCTGAGAGCCTTGGAAAGCCCAGCAGTTTCCAGGATGAACATCTGGCTAGAACAAAAAAAACACCTCCAATTAACACAAATGGAGTAACACCCCTCTATAGACATGTGTACTCATGGGGCAATCCTTCAGGCGCATTCCTCCAATGGCTCAGCTCCCAGTGACTAGTGATGGTGAGCGGGGTGGGGTAAAAATGGACAAATAAATTAATTAAATTAGATTAAATAAACTGAGCCCTCAGTGTAAATCACAGAAATGAGTCAGTTCTGCTATTTCAGGGCCCTGTGTCCACTGCGTTTTCCCCATTGCTGCCAATGGGGAAAACACAATGGTATGGGTCCCTGCATGCATGCTTCTAAATTAAGGGCTCATTTACACAGTGTCCTACCCCCTTACAAACTCCCTACTTGTTCCTTAATCCTTGTTGGTCTTGTCCTGTAGCAGTGCATTCCTGTAGCTGCTGAGCTCCCTGCATTTCAGTGGCCTCCCCATCTCCCTATTTTGCTGTCGTATCTCCCACAATGCAAAGAGGTTAGAGGAATGCCCTTGCAATATCCCTGCATGCAACAGTCCAGAAGGAATATGGTGCACAGAATGGAGGAGGGCGTCCCTGCTACAGGGGACTTGCAGGCAGAAAGTGACAAACAGAAAATAATCTATTAGACTAGGTATTAAAGGTCGCTCCAGGTTAATTAAATAAATGAGCACCATTGCTCAAGTCAGATCCTTGCAAGTGAACCCTTTGCATTGGGTAGCAGAGAGCAAGGGTTCATCGAGAAGCTCAGGGAGCAGTAAGGATTTCACACAACATTCAGAATAGGGGATTGAGCCACTACTCATTCACAGTAGTTCTAGCAACTCTACACAAATGTGTACATTCTCCCAGCAAAAAGTGTCCTTTAGAATTATATTTTTCCTTCGTCCAAAGCTAGTTTTGCATGCTTGCCTTCAGGAGTGGGCTGGTTAAATGTCAACAAGTCACTAAAGAGATGGATTTGGTGGCAACATTGGAAGCAGGACATTCAAACAGCCATACACGAGAATCCAGAGAACAGGTAGCTGAATGATACCTGTAGAATAGTGTCTGGAGGCTTTGCAGAGGACAAGAATAATGAATGAAGCCAACAACTCTCCATGTTCTCCAGCTCATAACTCTCAGATGTTCTCTCTGTATCGATGGTGGCACCTGAAAGTAAGATATGGATAGATTAACAAAGAGACAATGAGCATATGTTTAACAGTGAGTTATGAGGCATTTTTTGTACATAATTTATCCATCCATATGCATATTCCAGTGGTACCAGAGTACCTGGATGTAGAGAAAACACTAGCTATACCAGCTAACGAATGGCTTATCTCAAAAGCTGAGGTATAGACCATTCTATAGCACTCCAATACAGAGATGACTATGGGTTGGTGTTTCTAAACGAGCAAGGCGATGGGGGTACAGGGCTGCTGATTGGAGTGTGTGGGGAGGGATTTAAAAGGGTGGCTCCCAGCGAGGCTACCCCAGTCAGAGAGGCAAGCCACCATGCACTCCTCCTGCCATGGATAATGTGGAGGGGGAAGCGCACCAGGCTGGCCCTTTTCTTGTCCCTGGTGTGAGCGCTGGGGAACCGCTCTCCAGAGCTTCTGGCCAGTTCTTGTAACTTGCAAAGGCCGTGTCCCCTAAGGGTGTGCGAGCACCCAGGGGTTCGGGGTTCATCCCGTTTGGGGTTCAGCCCCCCCAAAACCGTTTGGGGTTCGGCTNTGCTTGCTTCATGGCATCCAATAGGGATGTGCGAGCACCCAGGGGTTCGGGGTTCATCCCGTTTGGGGTTCAGCCCCCCCAAAACCGTTTGGGGTTCGGCTGGGGGTGTGAACCCGTTCGGGATGGGGGAAACCCGGTTTCCCCTCCCTCCAGGCTGCGCGGGCGCCAGAGCTCACCTCCCCCCCCTCACCCTGCGCAGCCTACTAATTTTTTATTTTTAAACCCCCCACCCCAGGGATCTCCCTACCTGGTGGAGCTGGGACTCCAGCCCTGGGTCCTGCGGCAGTGGGTCCGGCTCCAGTAGCACTGCAGAGCACTTCAGGCCTCTACTAGGCCTTCCAGGTCAGGTGACCGGGTTAGGTGACCCGGAAGGCCTAGTAGAGGCCTGAAGCAGGTAGGTCAAGCTCCGGCCCCGGGTCTGGCGGCAGCAGCGGGTCCGGCTCCAGCGGCACTGCAGAGCGCTTCAGGCCTCTACGAGGTCTGAAGCGCTCCGCAGCGCTGCTGGAGCCAGGCCCGCTGCCACCGGACCCGGTCCCTGGGGTGGGGGGGTTAAAAAAAAAATTAGTAGGCTGTGCAGGGGGGGGAGGTGAGCTCCAGCGCCCCTTCCACCTGCGCAGTCTGGTGGGAGGGGAAACCCGGTTCCTTTCTGCCCCCCGCCTCCTGCCCAAACGTGTTCGGTCAGTTCAGGCAGGAGGCAGTTTGGGTTCGGGGGGTTCGCGGATGGGCCAAACCCCCTGAGTTCGGGCCAAACTCCCGAACCGCATTCGCACATCCCTAGTGTCCCCTGCTCACAGTGCCTATGAGCAGTGGACCAGTCTGCTGATGTAGCCGGCCACCCCATTTCATACAGGCAGGGGCTCTGTGGCTACCCATTGCCATGGACCTATTTGGCTTGCCCTGCACAGAGCACTCTGGATTTCTCAGTAGTGCTCCATGAGTGGCCGTGAATAGGTGCTCTGTGACTTATGGGAGCGCGCATTCCCCTGCTCCACCTTCAGACAGGCAGTTAGATGAATGGCTCCTGGGTGACCATGCCGGGTATCAGAGTGTTTAAAAACACCATGTGGTACAACAGCTTGTAGCAGTGGTAATCCTACCAATAGGCATAAACTTCATAGAAGCCAGGGGGCACTGAGCCCCCTGCCCCTCTACTTTCGATGAGCCCTCCCAGGGGGGAAAAATGTAAAATAAAGCAATTTGTGTTGTACTTTGTACAAATAGCAATATGTCACAATATACATTTTCTAAACGGAATGTTTTGTAATAGTTTCAAGAGTTTCTACCCAGGCTACTAAACATTCATGCCATGACTTCCAAACTGCAAGGGACTTTTGTCTCCTCTGACCCTTTGCCTGAGGGAGCGCTGCGAGATGCAGGGTTCAACTGGGAACAGACTGCAGCTCTGAGCACCAATCAACTGTTTGCACTCAACAGCTGATTGGTGTTGGAGTTGAAGTGGGTGCCCAATCCATGCCTGATGGAAACTGGCTTGTTCTGCTGGGCTCAGGGCAGGGTAGGTGCACTCCTGGCCCAAGCCCCTTAGATTTTGGTTGTATTGGGCTCTACAGTGACAGAAGGCCCCACCTCCATGGAACACCATAACATCACAGTGTTCCACGAGGAACAGCAACAAATCAGGAGGGATTAGGAATGCATTAGCCCTGCCCCCTTTCTAATGGAAGCACGACCCCTATAAAACACTGTGATGTCATGGAACCCGCGTAGAGGCAGAGCCTCCTGCAAACATCAGGTATGGGCTTGGGTCAGCTGATGGGGTTCTACCAGGTGGGACTACTGCCACCGTGAACAGGCAGTTGCAACTCTTGGGGGGGATTCAGACGTTCTGATTTGTGCAATTTTTTTTAAAAAACGAATGTTTCATGCCTGTCTGAACACTTAAATTCGATTAAATGGAGTCAATATTGCACTAAAGCAATGTGTGTTGAAAAGCTACTCAAACCTACCTTTTTGCTGTCCGTTTTCAATAAATCCGCACTTAACAGCAGTGTGAAAGCAACATCGTACTGGTTTTAACTAGTGTGTAATCTTTTCTGATGTGAATGCAACCGTGCTTCCAAGTGCGCTGTTTTACTCCTGCCCCTACCGGAAGCAGTGAGACCAGCTGGAGCCCTGTAGTTGCCTCGCTGGGTGCAGGCTGCAGCCAGCTTCTCCCCCAAAAAGTTCTTCCCCTCCATGTTTCCCCTCCATGCTTCTCCCCAAAAAAGTTCTTCCCTCCAAGGGACTTTAAATCATCTGCCTCTGCCTCTACCGTAGTGCTGCAGCAGTAGCAGCAGCGGGATACCGGAAAGAAACCAGGGAGAGAAGCAGCGCGCCTCACTATGCGAAGGGCTTCTTTCCAGCAGCCTCAGGCTCCCTGTTTTTAGTCCCTGATTCTACAAAGTAGCAACCTTTGCTACAAAGGTTGTAGCAAAGGTTGTTGCAAAGTTTGCAAAGTTGCAGCAAAGGTTGTAGCAAAGTTGTACTTTGCTACAAAGTAGCAACCTTCTGGCTCCCCACAGGCCACTTCCTGTAACAGAACCGTACTGAGCAGCCGGGTAAGCACGCACTACAAGAAGGTCTGAATGCATTATTTCGCTGTACTTAAAATCGGTATGGCATGCATGTGAATGCAACAGGACTTGTTAACAGCGAACTATTGAGAACCAGTTTTTAAAAATCCAGATAATTGCAGCACGTGTGAATTCGCCCTTGGTCAACCCTGACTGCTCATGTGGCTGCTGCTGAGCCAGTCAGGACTGAATATCACTGGCTTCAATACATTGATGATATCCAGTAGCTTAGTTATGCAAGTTACTTATCCTTTTTTTTATAGCAGACACAGGGTGAGGTTAATAAGCCTTTCATCTGTGGAGCTGCTAAATAAGGCAATGTACTATTATTGTGCACTTGACCTGGCCTTACCTATGGTTTTTTGAGCCCAATCAGCCATCTGTATGTGGTCCTCATAAATCTTCTTAAATGCCAAATTTATCATTTCTAGGACTTGCTGCAGGGGAAAATGCAGAAACCAAAAGAAGTTAGTGAAAGGAAATAAATAACAAAGACTTGCACTCCAAGGCAATTAAGCATGAATGGCCAGTCAACACACACCTGGTGAGCCAATAAGGTGACAACGTTTCTTTCAGGACCCCTCCTCCCCGTTTTGTAACTAAGCCAGTGCACCTACAACTTCTCAACCTCTTGAAAGTATCCCCGTCTCTCTTTATGTTCCCGTCCTCCTTGCTCCTTTCCTTTGTCCATCTTAGATTGTAAGCACGTCAGGGCAGGGACCTGTGTCTAGTCACAACTGTTCAGGGCCAGGCATATTCCTGGCACCATCAAAATTAACCAATAATAATAGGATAGATTTAATTCCTCAGTCTAGTTGGAGCTGGGAGCAGTAAGCAGACAGGCCGGCAAAGGTAACAGAGAAACAAGTTTAAACTTTCTGCTCAATAATGATAATTACTTACACATTCTTTTCATCCAAAGTAACTTACAACAAAGGGTAAATATTTGCATCTTGTGTACAAGACAGGAAAACATAGACAGACACTTGGCTAACATGACAAAGCAAGTCAATGAAAGTTCCAGAATTGAACTCCAAGTCCTTGATACTTAGGCCACAACCTTGTCGATAACACTGGTTTTAGGCAGATGCTGACTGTCCTCTAAGGAACAAAGATCTTCACTTTGGGAAGTTCTAAACAGCAGTGCTTGAAGGAGTTGGGGATTTCTCTGTTTTCAGACTCAGGGCGCTTTTACACGAGCGGGTCGCCGTTGCGTGACCCACTCATGCAATATTTCAAAATCCCACAAGGCGGGATTAGAGGAGACAGAAGTCTGGGATCACGTGCATTGAAGGCGGTTGCACGTTGTTTGCAGACAGCGAATTAAATACCTCGATTGTGATGGCAACCTGCTCGTGTAAAAGCGCCCATAGAAGAAGAAACCAATCTATTTATTGGATGTAGATCAAGGGTGAGGAACTTCAGGCCTGGGGGCCAAATGTGGCCCACAGCTAGTTTTTATTTGACCCCTTTCAATTTCCTGGATCTGGCCCTGGAATCCAGTTCATACCCCAAGAAGTGAAAGACTGAGCTCAGGGTAAGGGAGCAAAGATGAGGGCATGCACACAATTGGGCATTTTTACACAGGCGTTAAAGTTCCAGATTTTTCAATCTTCTTGGTTTACAAGTCCACAGGTAAGTTTCAGATGCATTTCTCTCACTCTCACTCTCACTCTCACACTACTCTGCGGCAGTTCCTGGATGCATTCTTCACACAAACAGTGTCCTGAGGCAACCTAAAGTAGCCGCAGCTGTGAGAGGCTGCCATGGAAACCAAGTGACCACAGCTGCCTGGAGCAAAGTAATTTACCAGGAGAACTTTTTACACACAAGTTCTGGGAGAAGTTCTATGCAGAAGTTCAAAGAGCCAGATGTTTAAGATCTGGGTGAGTGATTTAGACACACAAAAAGTTCAGGATGTAACAGCAAACATGCAGGGAAAATGTGTGTATAAAAACACCCAGTGATGAATCCATGAGCTGGATCCTCTTTCTGAGTTCATCCTTTAAACACCTCAACTTCCATGTGGCCCTCAGAGCTTGTATTAATTTTGAAAGTGGCCTTTGTAAGGGAAAAGGTTCCCTACCCCTGATATAGATCATGTCGTACACATGGTAAAGCACGCCTCCTGTTGGCCCATTTTCAGTGACCAGAGAGAGACATAAGCTACGTCCCACGACTCCCTCTCTCTCTCTTTTCAGTGGCTGGCTGGAGCAAAGGCAGCCGTGCACAGACACTCTTGTGGCACATGTATGCAGGCACCAAAATGATGCCCATGCTCAGGTAGTCCAGGATTCTGGTGGCAACACACATAGGGAGACAGGGGGGAGTCTGGCAGTAGCTTCCACCAAAAGCAGGGCATTGTGCACTTTGAAACAATAGGACTTATTTGGGTCCATTACACCTTCTAACTTTTTAAGCAGCCAGAGGGGCAAGCCACACCCCTTGGCCAATAAACTCCACCCCTCAGTGAGTAAGCTCCACCTCCTCACACACTTGCATGCACAAACACTTTCCAATATTCCAAGTGCATAAAAAAGGACAGAATCTCTCCTGTTTATCATTCAACTTGGGGCTCATTCACATGTGTGGGAAAGTGCCGTAGAAGGTTGGGAAAGGGGATGTGCATGCAAATTCGGTGCATCTGTGATCATGTCAGAATGCCCAGAGGTGTGTGATTGAAGCTGTTACACGCGTTTACAAGGGTGATTGACTGAGCTGTGAAATCCAGCTCCGTCAATCGCCCTTGTATACACACATAAAAGCTTCAGTCACGTGCCTCTGGGCATTCCGATACGATCAAAGATGCACCTGATTTGCATGTGTACCCCCCTCCTGACCTTCTAAGGATGCTTTCCCACACATGTGAATAAGCCCTTAGTTTCTTGCCATTCCATCATCTCCTCATTGTCCTATCAAGGCCTTTTCATGGGAGACAACCAGGGAAAAGGTGCCTGAGGCTTAAATACTGGACTTTTTGTGTCTCCTAAAAGAGGAACTTTGAGCCTTTGAAAGATGGACTGTGGTCAGTGCGATTTAGCATCCAAAGAGAGACTCTCTCCAGAGAGACTATTGGCAGGTATGGACTATGGGACTTATCTGGGTGAGATAGACCAAGACAAAGACAAAGACAAAGCCTATATCAGGGATTGGGAACCTCAAGCCTGGAGGCCAAATGTGGCCCACAGTAAGATTTTATTTGGTCCCTTTCCAGTTCCTGGCCCCTGGATCCAGTTCCTACCTTCAACCAATGAAAATCTGAGCTTTGTGGTAGGGGAGCAAAGATGAGGGAATGTACACAAAGATAGGAGATGGATCCATGGTACAAATCAATAATCTGGACCTTCTTTTTCTTGAGTACATTCCTTAACCACCCCACCCTACCCCCTTGTATGTGGCCCTCAGAGCTTGTACTCATTTTCAAAGTGGCCCCCAGGATGGAAAAGGTTCCCCACCCCTGGCCTATATTGTTGAGGCACAGTAACAAGCCAAAGCTAAAAAAACTTCCTAAGGTAGGATTTTCAGAAGCTCTCCATAGTAGCCTAATCCAAACGTACAGGTTGTTAGCTAGCATCAACACACACACTAATGGAGGGTGAACTGAAGAGTGCAGCGGGAACAGTGAGCTCCAAAAAACTGGGCCAATCCAACTCCAACCTCTTACATCTTTGTTCTCTGCTGGGATGTCATGCTCCTCCAGAATTTCTTTAATCAAATGCAAGATGCCCTCATTCACCCCTTTTATTTGTGCACGTAGATGGTCGGTCTGCTTTTTTAGAGCCTTGATTTCATGAATTTGTTCTTCTAACAAGGTATGCGACTGCCTTGAAAAAGGAGGAAAGTAGATATTAGAAACCCGCCAGCTGTCAGTCTGCAATACCAACCTGCTCAGCGCAAACATGAGAAGAACAGCAAATGGAGGCCCTGTTCATAACAATCTGGGTCAGCATTAGCTTTAAGAGCTTTCTTTGGCATTAGCTTTAAATGATATCTCTTCTGTTGGATCAAGCATGTGCTACTGAATCTGAAATGCCATAGATAATGAACCTGGGGCTAGGGGGTTTCACCTCCAATACCAGCAAGAATAGAAACCAGGACCTTCACCTCTAAAAAGCTTTGAGTACCTAAATTGGAGTCACGCCTCTTACTGAGGAATGACAGTAACGGATTGCCAGTATTGGCTTATGCTAGAAGGGAACATGATCACAGCTGCTTAAGCACTGCTAGGCTGGCTGAAGTTCCAATAAAGCAGTGAGTGACTAAATTCACCATCAAAGATAACCCACTTACCACAGTGACTTCAGTTCTGTCTCATTCAACGGTGTGATCTCCTGTAACAGAAAAGCAACAACATTCTAAACCAGGGGGTGGGGAACCTTAGCGCCTGGGGGGAGGGGGGGGCAGGGGAAGGAGGAAGTTGGGGGGCAAATGAAGTCCATGACTAGGTTTTTTTGGGTCCCTTTCCACTTCCTCAGTCTGGCTCCGAGCTGCATTTTCTAACTCTAAACACAGAACAAGCGAGCTCAAGGGAAGGAGGCAGAGATGTGGCATGCACACAAGGACAGGGGATTGATCCATGATCCTGACACTCCACTTTCTGAGCACTCCCCGTAAGCATCCCACCTGCAACTTCTATGTGGGCTTCAGAACCTGTACTAATTTTAAAAGTGGCCCCTGGAAGGTTCATCTTCGGCGTCACCATTGGAAAGTTTGCAGCTTCATTTGTTCGGTATTTTTGTGTTCAGTATTTCAGTCACATTTGTATTTTGGCATTTGGAACTACTATTGAGCACTAGATAGTACTGCTGAAGCAAATGAATTTCCAGATACCAAATACCAAAATGACCAAACATGAAAATACCAAAATGAATATTTGGAATCACAAGCAAAGTATTTGTATCCATTTTATCAAAGTGAATATAAAGCAGCTAAAGCTTAATATTTGCTTTGTTAAAACCTACTACTAAATAATTTCTATAGCACTACTAGGCATATGCAGTGCTTTACAGTCACCAATTATGTTGACTGAGGTAGGTCCCTGCCTAGTGGGCTTACAATCTAAGAACAAGGGCCAGGGGAACACAGGGAGAAACAGACACACACAGTCCCATTTCACAGATAGAGAATTTATTTATTTGTTCACATTTATACCCCGCCCCTCCTGAAACAGCTCGGGGCGGCTTACACATTCTCTCTCTCTCTCATATATATATATATATATATATTATATATATATCATTACAACTATAAAATATTTTTAAAACACTCATAAAATTACAATTAAAACAGGACCAGGGAACATAAAAATAAATAATACAATAAATAAGGGTGGAGGGGGATAAAAAAAAAACCTAACCCCCCCTCCCCAAAGGCTTGGCCGAACAGCCAGGTTTTACAAATCCGCCGGAATGTTAAAAGGCTTGGGGCCAGGCGAGCTTCCTCCAGGAGGGAGATCCAAAGGCACGGCATGGCCACTGAGAATGCCCTCTCCATTGTGGCCCCCCGCTTAACACGGGGGACCTCCAAGAAGGCACCCCCGGCAGACCAAAGGAGCCGCTCTGGGGCACGGAGGGCGAGGCGGTCCCTGAGGTACAAGGGGCCCAGACCGTGAAGGGCCTTAAGGGTCAATACCAAAACCTTGAACCTGGCTCGGCTCCCTATTGGCAACCAGTAGAGTCCGGAGAACAGGTGTTATGTGCTCCCGACGGCCCGTCCCCAAAAGGAGCCGGGCCGCTGCATTCTGCAGTAGCTGCAGCCTCCGCACCAGGAACAAGGGCAGTCCCACATAGAGCGCATTGCAGTAGTCCAGCCTCGAGGTGACGAAGGCATGGATGAGGGAGGCCAGGTCCGGGCTGGAGACGTACGGACACAGCCTCTGCACCAGATACAACTCGTGGAAAGCGGCCTTCGCCACTACCTCCACCTGTTGCTTCAGGCAGAGATCTGCGTCCAATATCACCCCCAGACTCCGAACCTGCTGAACTATAGGAGGGCGAACCCCCCCCCCAATCAGGGCGGCCAACACCTCCCTCGCTCTCCCCACCAACATCACCTCCGTCTTATTGGGGTTGAGCTTCAGTCTGCTCTGCCACATCCATTCCGCCACGGCCTCCAGACACTGGGATAGCACCGAGACAGCAGGGTCTGGGTCAGTTGAAAAAGAGAGGTACAGCTGAGTATCATCAGCATATTGGTGACATCGCACCCCGAACCCTCTCACAACCTCCCCCAGGGGCTGCATATGTACATTAAATAACAGTGGAGACAGAATGGAACCCTGCAGAATGCCGCAGAATAAAGCGTGGGGGCAAGATGTTTCAGCCCCCAACACCACCCGCTGGCTTCTCCCCGAGAAGAATGAGCAGAACCATTCAAGAACAGTCCCGTCCAAACCCCCCAGGTCACGCAGCCATCTCAACAGCAGCCCATGGTCCACGGTGTCAAAAGCGGCTCAGAGATCTAGCAGGATGAGAAATGTTGAACGTACTGCATCCATCTCCCGGTGGAGATCGTCGACCAAGGCCAACAGTGCCATCTCGGTGCCATAGCCAGGGTGGAACCCAGACTGAAAAGGGTCCAGGAAACCAATGCCATATAGATGCACCTGGAGCTGGATCGCCACCACCCACTCAATAGCCTTCCCTAAAAAGGGAAGGTTAGAGACAGGTCGGTAGCTGGTGAGTGCGTCCACGTCCAAAGATGGTTTCTTCAGCAGGGGGCGCACCACAGACTCCTTGAGGCTAGGTGACAACCTCTCCTGCTGCAGGGACACGTTAACCACTCTCGCCAGCACCGTCTCCAATGTCTCCCTGGAGGCTTTCACCAGCTAGGACGGGCACGGATCAAGTTCACAACAGGTGGCTCGCACAGACCCCAGGACATCCACCACATTGGCTGGCGTCACTTCCTGAAACTCCCCCCACAAATTTGGACCAGATGGGGCCTCCGTCACCTCGCGCTCTCCCCCTACTGCCCCTAATCCAGCGTCAAAGTCGCTCAGAATCCAAGTGATCTTGTCTGCCCTGTTCAGGCGGAGGGAGGCCGGACTGACCAGCCCCTGCACCACCCGAAACAGCTCTGCCAGGCGTGACTTCACAGACGCTATGAGGGCAGCAAGGAACTCCTTCCTTGCTGTCCTCACAGCCTCAACATAGGACCACAAATGGACCCCAATGGAGAAGTCGGTCGGAGTCAGATCGAGTCTGACACCAGCGTCGCTCGAGCCTTCTGCCTACTCGTTTCATACACCGCAGCCCCTCAGTAAACCAAGGGGCCCTGCGGTGATGAGACCGAGGCAGAGGGCGTCTCGGAGCCTGTCAATGGCCTCCTCCAGCAAGCTGTTCCAATGCTGGACCAGCTCATCAACCGAGTGACTGTCCAGGTCCAAGGTTAACTCCCTCAGGACCTCTTGGAACCGCTGAGGTTCCATCAGCCTCCAAGAGCGGACCATCCTAAGTTGTCCATTCCCCTTCTGGAGGGGGTGCGCTGAGAGACTGGCCTGAAGGAGATAATGGTCCATCCATGACAAGGGCACAGCACTAACCTCCCCCACTACTGGAAGCCCCTGCCTCAAAGCCAGAACTGAAGATCAGGTCGAGGGTATACCCCCCCCACGTGGGTCGGGCAAATGACCTCCTGGGACAAATCCATGGTTGCCATGGTGGCCATGAATTCTCGCTCCGCTCCTACAAGGCCGGCATCGGCGTGGATGTTGAAGTCCCCCATGACCAAAGTCCTGGAGGAGCCCAGCACCACCTCCGAGGCCAGCGCTGTTAGAGCGGTAAGGGATGTTGTCAGACAGGAAGGGGCTCGGTATACCAGCAGCACCCCTAGCTTGCCCCCAGCCAAATCAAACACCATGTGAAGGGCCTCAATACCTGCAATCTCCTGAACTGGATACCTCCTAACAGGCCAGTCCTCTCTAAAAATAATCGCTACACCACCTCCCCGGCCACCCGTGCAGGGCTGGTGCTGCATGGCATACCCGGCTGGAACAAGATCGGCCAAAGTTGGTCCGACCACCTCGTCCAGACAGGTCTCCATAATACATGTGAGGTACACAGCCCCATCCGAGAGGTTGTGACTTGTCCAAGGCCACCTGGTGAGCTCATGGCTAGGTCAGGATTTGAACGCTGGCTTCCCAGTACCAAGTCCAGCACCTTATCCACTTTACCACACTAGCTCTTAGGGGGCGCATCACCCTTTGTCCAGTCATGAGCACTGGAGTGACTTAAATCACTACTTGGGAGCACTGCATATTTTGCATGAATGATTTGCATAAATATGCATAGATTAAGTCTCCCTTCTGCAATTCAATTTAATTCAATTCAGTGGAAATTGAGATAATTAATCCCAGCTCACATTGACTTTAATGAATGAAAGACTGTTTCAAAGTGCTCCCAAGCTCTACTGAGAGCTGGCTTGGGGAGCACTTTCACACACTAGGGATGGGCGAACGTGGTTCGGATGTTCGGAGTTCGGACCAAACTCGGTCTGTTCAGATGTCCAAACCGAACATCCAAACCGAACTCTCGAACAACCGAACAATTTGGTCGTGTTTGGATGAGTTCGGATGAGTTCGGGGGCAGGAAAAATGTCTTTCCAGGGCTAAAATTTAGGTTTCGGTTTTGCTATTTTTGAATGTTCGGCCAAGTTTGGCCAAACCGAACTTGGCTGAACTGAACCATCAAACCCAAACTCGGGTTTCGAACCGAACGACCAAACATCCGAACCGCGTTCTGTTCGCCCATCCCTATCACATACTGCCTGACCACTTTAGTGCTCCCGAGCCCCAGGTTGATTGCTGAATTTGATTTCCTTTCAGCTCTAATTACCTAATGCTCTAAAGTGGAAGTTTGGAAGTTGGATAAACTCAGTTTAGAAATCATGCACAATAGTTTATTGGTGAAGGTAATTAATTATTAGAACCAGGCCTGACAAAAGGGGAAAATGACAACACAATTGTACCAGGCCTTCAAGGTCTTAGGGCCCCCCAACAAAACTACAATGGTTTCTTTTCAAAATTTGTCATATCCTGAGCGACTGAGGGAGGATAGAAGCAAGTATCCATGTGAATAAAGTACTAATCTCTCCAGAAATTAGCTTGGCCGGCCATTAGATGATGGCAAGGCAGGGTGGAAGGGGAGGTAGGTGGCCTCCAGCTACTAGAATGTATCAGGGACCCAAATTTAGCATTACCATACCACCCCTTTAAAAGAGGATGCTTATGAAAAATACATGTTGCAGGGCTGCACTAGAACCAATGCAGCCCTGCACCATGTACTTTTCATAAGAGTCCTCTTTTAAAGGGGAGGTATGGTAACCCTACCCAAATTTCTCTCAATAGTCCTGATTGGAACAGATTGTCAAGTAAACGGATAGATTCTCCATCACTTGCAATCTTTAAAATCAAGACCAGACATTCTTCTAAAAGAGACACTTTAGCCAAGTGCAAATGGGATTTTTTTATGTATAGTTTCGGTTTTTAATCAGTTTTATTTTCTCCATGTTTTTTTAATATATGCTTTGTTACCAAACCTTGAGCCTTCAGGGAGGGCCAGCTATAAATAAAAATAAAAGGGAAAAAATGAATGAGCTTGAGACAGTAATAACTGGAGGAAATTCAGTTGGTTCATTCTATGCAGGAGGTCAGAGTAGATGATCTCAGTGATCATTTCTGACCTTTAATTTTAGGCATTTATGATGATAGGATCCACTTCAGTTTTAAAGCTTTCTGAAACAAATGTACCATGGGAATAATAGGCCCTTCTCCTTATCAATGTAAGGAGAGTTAGTAATGTGTTAAAGCACTTAGCTATCCCTTCTCATCCTTATTAGACTGAACTCTTTAAACAAGGCCTTATGATGAAGATGCCAGCCACCATTGTATAAAGGCTGACTCACTTGAGGACATATAATGCAAAGTGCTAGTAATGCATTATAGATAATACAAAGTGCTAGTATCTCATTAGGACACCTTGCTGCCACTGATGATGCCTATTATCCTCTTATTGATGTAATGGGAGGGTGAAAATTTTCCCATTAAGATCTCTGATGCTTATTCTTGCCACCGTTTTCAAACTTGGGTGTCTGGTTTTTTTTAAAATGCAAGTTTATTTTTAAATTACATTTTGTATCAAATAGTGGCAGAAAACTTTTGACCAGATAGGAGGTAACTGTGGCTGTTGCATCCCATGCATTAAGGCAGATAATGCACCTGTCACATGTTATTGTTTATAGCCTGTATGTGACGTGGTCTGAGTCCTGAAGATTTTTCTTGGCCCCCAAACCCACGAGGTGTTGCATGCAGGCAGATCATTCTGCCTAGGCACAGTCCCACTGAACTCAGTGCCTCTATGCAATAGCTTGACTGCTCCGGGTCTCAGCCTAACCAAACACCTGTTGACTGTAGTGGGCATGCTATCCTAGCTAATTGGGTTCTGGATTTGGCTCTACAAATAGAACTATTAACTTTATTTTAAGGCTGGGGAACTTTTTCTTTCCCCGGGGGCCCACTTTGAAAATGAGTCTAAGCTCCATGGGCTGGATAGATGCTGGGGTGCTCAGGAGGGGGGAAAGAAGGGGAGGGTCCAGATTAAAGATTTGTGCTGTGGACTCTACCCTGGAGTGCATGCCCTCATCTCTATTCTCTTTCCATGAGCTCACTCTTTCAGTGCTTGAGGGGAGGGACTGGATCTACAGTTGTATCTGGTGCGGAGGCTGCATCCATACATTTCCAGGCCCGACTTGGCCACCCTCACCCACGCCTTCATCACCTCGAGGCTAGACTACTGCAACGTGCTCTACATGGGGCTTCCCTTGATACTGGTTTGGAGGCTGCAGCTAGTGCAGAATGTGGCGGCTCGTCTCCTTACATGGACGGGTCAGTGGGAGCACATAACGCCTATGCTCTGCACTCTACACTAGCTGCCTATAGCGTACTGAGCCAGATTTGCTGACTTATAAAGCCCTGCACGGTCTCGGCTCCTCATACCTCAGGGACCACCTCGCCCTCCGCGCCTCAGAGCGATCCCTTCGGTCCACCAGAGGCGCCTTTCTGGAGGTCCCCCAGGTAAAACGGGGGACCACAATGGAGAGGGCATTCTCGGTGGCCGGCCCGCAACTTTGGAACTCCCTCCAGGAGGAAGCCCGCCTGGCCCCAGGTCTTCTGGCTTTTCACCAAGCCTGCAAGACCTGGCTGTTCGCCCAGGCATTCAGAGAGGGGCGTGGGAGGGTGGAATAGTTGGGGTTAATTTGGGGGTTACTAAGAGATTTTAAAAATTGTTGGAGTTTTAGTGTTTTTATTGAATTTTACTGATGTGTTTTTGGTTTTATAAGCCGCCCCGAGATGCCGTAGGCATGAGGGGGTGGCTAATAAATACAAAGAAATAAAATAAAAATAAATAAATACAGGCCAGATCCAGAATTTAGAAAAGGGCCAAATGAAAAAATACCTGTGGAATGGATTAGGCCCATGGGCTGCAGATTCCCCACCACTGTATTATGTGAGGGGTCACAACTTCAGCTGATGGAAAGTGATGTAGTTTCATTGTGGAACTGGGCTGACTTATGCCAGCTAGGAATTTAGACCACAATATACTGTGGACCCCACGGCACGCTGGGTAAAGACCCTTTCATTCCTCCAGCCAGCGATTACCCAAGAGGAAATGTCTCAATAAAATCTCTGGAACTGCATTAAAATGACTCAGCAGCAGGGTGAGGAAAAGATTTATTTTTTGAAAAAGACGGAAGTACCGAGTATCATTTTTTCACCTGGTTTGTGATGTACCCTGATCTTCCCCAGTGTTTCCCAGTCAATAATCTCAGTGCATGCAGCAGGACATATCCTGAAGAACTCTTAGTCTTTTCTTTCCAAGCAAAACTCTCTCTGAAATTAATGAGTGTTTTGCCCTTTTAGCAACTGAACCCAGGCTGCAGTATTTAGTTTTGGGAGGGACCACAGATCAGGTTTATCGAGGAAGACACCCGCTGTAGGTACTTTTCATTTTGGCTCCCTCAAAATTTCCTTTCCTGCCTCATGAGAAAAACTCACCTTTGGTGTCGTGTCAGCTGTTAGCCTCATGGATGACAGTGAGCAACAACAGCAAATGCCAGCTGTAAAACATACATACATAAGAATTGCTTTAATAACGTTTAGCATCATTACCCACACCTGCCTATCCACTGCCAAACAATGTTGGCTGCAGGAAGGGAATACTGGCATGAGCACATATGGAGAGAAGACTGCACCCCATCCTATAAGACTTGGCTCTAGTGCACTCTTGACTTTTCAGACTTCTATCTAGAAATGATGCCTCACCCCCACAAGAACTCCAGCTAGTACAGAACACAGGAGCCCAACTAACCAATACTAACAGCTGTATTGGCACACCACCCCTATGCTTTGCACTCTGGGTTTGCTCTCCATTAAATAGGGCCCCATTCACACCTCCTTTTGGCCCTGCCTAGCATCCATAATGGGCGTTTTCAGATGGACTCAGGGCTGCCCACCTCCAGAGCTGCTCTGAGAGTGCAGCCCCACGTCCGCCTGCTCCCAGCTCCATCGAGGTCCAGATGAGATCAGATAGCCCCGGCGGTTCCCCGGCCCGTGGCCACCTGCATGATGCCCCACCACCATAGAGTGCAGACTTGAGTGTCCACAACACTATGGTGTTGCCCATGGCAACAATCAGCTGGAAGCGGAATAGCCGCATGGTCCACGCATTCGATGGACTGCGGTTCTGCTTCAGGCTGGTGCCCTGGGTTTGGCTGGTCTGCTCTGCCTGCACATCTGGCGGGCATCTTTAGATGGATGGGCCAAAGCGGCCAGCACCGGAGCAGTCCATCCATCTAAAAACACCCGGTGGCTGCTGCCCCAAGCGGGATCCGCGTGGGATTCATGTGGATCCGACACGGGTTCAGCACAGCACAGCGTGCTCCCTACAGACGTACACAAGTTGTGCGCAGAACGCACAAGGCATGGGATCTGCCCCACTGTCTCTTCCTCCTTGATTATGACCGCACGACACCGCAAAACACTTTCTTACATACATACACACACCTAAAATAAATTAAAAATCCAGTTAAATAAACTATTTGTTCCAACAGCCTGGCATAGGAGAGTAAAAGAGATTATTATTTCTATTTTAGCACACTTGGGGGGGAGCTTGGGCATTAAAGTATTGGGAAGGATGTCAGAATCTACCTAGGTAGATCAGGAAATTAAATCTAAAATACTGTAGAGTGACCTCCAGCCGGAAGGATCCCTAAATCAGTCCAGTTTATGTAATTCAGCCTAGACCAGATCATCTGCAAATTCCTTGAGAACTCACCAGAAATGACTGGGACCACCATGAGCAGTATCTTCAAAACCTTCTTGCAATTTTGCAGAGTGATTAAGTCTCTGAAGGAGATGGAAAATGGTGGTGTCACAGCATTCACACATAGGCTTCACTCCTCTTCTGCCCCCACCCTTGCCTGAGTGTGACTCCCTTGTTCCACTAAACGTCTTTGACCCTTCTCTCTTGCTGCCCCTCCCCCACGTGCCTGGAACTCCCTCCCTGGATGCAATTGCTCTGCTCCCTCCCAACTTTCAAATCCCTCCTGAAAACCTACTCTTACCTGGCTCGTCATGAGTGAAATTGCATCCTCTTTCCTCCCTCATTCAGAATTTCCCCCCTGTAACTAAGTTAAGCACGTGCACCTGCATTTTGTCAATCTCATGAATGTATCCTTGTCTCTCCAGATGTTCACCTCTCCCTTGTCTCCTCCTTGTCTCTTAGATTGTAAGCCCCTTGGGGCAGGGACCTGTCTGTAACTACTGATTGTACAGTGCCAGGTACATCACATATTCTATATAAATAAGATTAATGCTGTTTTTGTTGTAATTGCAATTTTATTCAAAATGGAGAAAATGCTTCCTTCTCCTCCAACCACTATGAACTCAGACAAACCAATAAACCAGGGGTCTCAAACTTCCAGCCTGTGGGCTAATCCAGCTCATGACCAGTTTTTATTTGGCCCCTTTTCAATTCCCAGATCTGGCCCATGAATGCAGTCCCTACAGCAGTGAAAGACTGAGCTCAGGGGAAGGGAGTAGATATTTCTTTTTTATTTATTTATTTTATAAATTTGTACCCCGCCCCTCTTGCGAACAGCTCGCAGATGCAGGCATAAAATCCCAAGAGAGAAACCCCAGCAGTAGAGACTGGAAGCGGTGTAGCTCTGCTCTGAATTTTGGGGCTGGGTGGAGGGAAACAGAAAAGTATTCCACTTCATCTGTACTGGCATGGGAGGCTTCATTTGCCCTGCTGCACATTGTGGGGGGTTCCAGACAATATGTGGAGGAGGCGGCAGGCAAGAAGCAGGATATCCTGCTTCTTCTCTGCCTCCACATCTTGTCTGGAACATGATTGATCTGTAACTAAGGGAAACCACCAGTCATACATCCTCCTCCATGGCGAAGAGGGAAGGAATCCAAACCACAGAGGTTATTGAAGCCCTGAGGACGGTTTCAGTGAACTCCATATCTCCATACAACTCTCCTCTCCAAGCACAGCCTACTTGTTCATGTTGTGTGTAAGGGTCAAGCTATCGCCAAATGGCAGATTCTTGATTGATGGCTTGGTTTCCTGAGCGGCTGCCCCAGAATGTCAGTCAGAGGAAGGGTTCTTTCACAAAATCAACATTTTCAAATGGTGAAGCCTGTGGGAAGCACTGTGGCCATTTTAACATGGTGGGCCGTGCGCACGCCGCTGCAGGGGCCGTGCATGGAGGGAGGCGTCAGACGAGCACACACCCATTTCCACCCATCTCCACGCATGGAGCAACCCGGCTTTTTGCTGGCTGCTCCTTGTGATGGGTGGAGGTGGGTGGAAATGGGTGGCTCATGGGAGCGTGCACCCACCCACTGCCACTTTTACATGGGTGCTCCCCCACATGTCCACTGGGGAGCATCTCATGTAAAAACAGCCTGTATTTAATTAACCACCTGGCACTTTATGATCTGGGAAACAGAATCTCCAGTAATTTGCTATGGATTTGCCACGTGGTAAAAGTGTTTGGCGGTCACAACTTAATGTGGAATAAAATATCACATAGTGCTTTCTGCTGGTTTTAACCTCTGGAAAAGGAAAACACAATATCTGAAAGTCCCTTACATGCTAATAGGGGCTGTAGCTACCGTGAATTGCAATCTCTTTGTCTATTCCTGGAGCCCAGGGCTGTATTATACCTGTTCCAGTCTCCCTTGCTCAGTTTTTATTTGATTCTGATTTCCACCCCTTGTAAGGAGCTTAATTTTCACAAACTTACTTTGCAGAGATGCAGCCCCTTAGGAAACATCTTGGGAGGGAGACAAAGGCCATTATCAAAAGACATGGGATGTTATATATTGTACCTATGAAAACAAAGTACAGAACATAATTAGGGCCTGATCTGAAGTCCTTGGAAGCTTTTCTACTGACTTCAGAGGGTGGTGAATGCTTGGCTAATGTTTGCGAGGGCTAGGTTTAATGCTCTTCCCTCTAACGTCCTTGAGGGATGATTTCAAACTATTCCTTATGCAGATAGAACCTGTATTTGTGGCTCTAAGCAGGTGGAATCACTGACCCATATTTTACTTCCATGTTCTTTATATAGTAAATTGTGAGCTCAGTTAATTCCGGCTGTTTTAGATGAATTACCTGCCCACTCTGAGGGAACTTATGCCTTGATATTGCTTTTGGATAAGTCTCCGCCCGTATGTAACTTTGTGGGTTGGGAAATTTCTGAAAGCAGCTATGAAATAGTGAAGGTTGTATTTGAAATCTTTTTTAAGACTGAGCTATGGTCATTTTCACTATTAGTGTAAGGATTCACTGTATTTTGTTGTGGTATGCTAAATATGATTTGTCTTTGGCCCACCAACTGTTGATTCAGTATTGCATTTGCATTGGCAGTGCTAATTATTTAGTGCCACATTACTCTGCTGAGGTGAACAAAGTACCAAATACTGAAATACTGAATAAATGAAATAAAGTAGAATGCAAATAGCATTTTGTATTTGCTTTATTTAAATGCATACGAATACAGTAAATATGGTAGTCACGCTGAGTATTTATATTAAGATAGCTTACATTACTGGGTCTTCCTCTCCTGGCTGCATAGGAATTTCTAGGCTACCACTACTTATCTGAAAGCCTTGAAATCATTCGCATTTCTGCATTGTTTTTAATTCTCTAAATTCATGCTGAGCACTTTACCGAAAACTGTAAGGAATTGTAATTATTCAGAAGCACCAAAGGGGTACCTAATTCCCATTTTCAAAAAAGTGTCTAAGGTATTTAATTAGGAGTCTAATTTTTATTGAAACTCCTCAGTAAGAAGTGGGGGACAGAAGACAAGAGTGTGCTGATAAGCTATATGTACACACATAGTGTATAGCTTGATTCGAATACACCTGACTTCAGTAGGCTTAGGATCAAGTTCTACGTATTCAGTTCAAGCCCCAAGTAAAGTGAGGAAATGGGTAATTTTACCAAGGCCTGGCAGTCCAAGAGACTCACGAGCCCATCACTATGAGAAGAAAACTGAGATCCCATGGACATGGAACAGTGAGTTGGGCCAGAGAGCCTAGAAGGGCTGAGACTGGAGATCCCAGAGATGGGGAACAGTGAGCTGGTCCTCCAAAGGGTGTTTTTAAACAAGCAATGCTTGAAGAGAGGTCCATGGCTGCTGAGGGGCATGGCTGTGGAGCACCCACGCATGCAGAGTGAGCTATTCTAATGGGCAGCTCCCAGGATGGCCAACGCATCCACTCAGGAAGCCTTCACGTACTCTCACCACCACGGGCCAGCCCTGCAAACAATTACTATGGGCAGCCATTCCCCCTCCCCCAGCCTGGCAACAACCCCCAACCAAAGCCCCTGGCCTGTACCCTCCCTCTGTCATGACACACAGCCCTCGACACCAAGGAACAGCTGCAGGAGCCAGTACAGCCACTGGCAGTTCCACCCAATAACGGAGGCACATACTGAGCGGGACACATAGGACTCTGCTGTATGAGGTGCTCTCCTCCATGGCATTGGCTCTTGCGTGAGCAGTGAGGCAGCTGGCCGCAGACCTGTTTGCTGTCGTGCGTGGGCACACCAGTTCATATGGGCAGGGGATACGTGTGGTAAGGAAACAAGTAAAAACGTATCTAAACATTTAGATAAGTGGAGTTACGTATGCCTGTCAGTGATGTCTATTCAGTCTCTGAAATACATGTACTCTATTCTATACATCACCGTCGTGTTGCCTATTAAAGCCTCCCTATCATTAGCCCCCAGCTACTGAGTGTCAGGACTCTAGATCGGAAGGGCAAAGCTGCATGAGACATACTTAGCAGGCTCTTATGGGGTCCCAGAGATGAGTTGGATGGTGAGACAGTGCTGGAGTCACTCGTAAAGGGCATTGTGACAATCATCATGCGGCTGCTGTCAGATGCCACACCTGCCAAAGATATTCATTAGCCAGGTAATCAAAATGCATAATTCTAGCATTATTTACCTTTAAGCATAAAAAGGGAGCCTGAATGCTGCTTGTGTCTGAAATTTATTTACCCCCCCCCATGTTTCCATTTACTCCCCACTTCCATTCCCTTTTTATTGTATCTCCAAAGCTAGGAGTTCAGCTGCTGGCCTTCTGAAATTCTATAGATCCTCTAAGACCTCTATAGTGTACGTACAGTTTTCAATGTATTTCAGGCTAAATACATGGCTCAGCTCTTAATTGGGGCAGACCTATGTTTTTATGCTCATAGCAAGGAGACGGAGGTGGTTCAAAATAATTTTATTAGAGGAATTTTGGGGGTCCCTAACTCTGCCCCTATTGCCATGATTTGGGTAGAAACTGGCCTCTATTCAGTGACTACAATAGCTACCGCTAGAGCCCTGACTTACTGGGATAAAAATCTGCTGTTCAGACCCCTCGCGATTAGTTTATCAGTGTTGGCAAGAGCAGTATATTCATGATGATAGCAAACAGTATCAGTGGGGGAAAGAGATTTCACAGGCCTTAAACAAGATTGGTCTGCTATCTTCCTTTTGTCTGGCCACAGTGAATAATATTAGTTATTGTAACTTAAAACGTAGAAACTTGGATACTGCTGCTCAGGAAGATCTGTCTAAAATGGCAAGCAACAGAATAGCGCCTTGGTATCCCATGATCAAGTGTATTTTTGCCCTGGAAACATATCTGACCGAGATTTAATCCTACGAGCTCCAGAGAATGTTAACTTTACTGCGCTTTCAAATGTTTGAGTCAGCAATCACCCAATGTAGAGTGGCAGGCTTCAATTACAACTTAACATGTTGCTCTTGCATCTATAATGTGGTCGACAATTTGGAGCATGTTCTTTTTATCTGCCCATATTATGAAAATATAAGAAGTGTTTGGATTGAGTTGCTATTGGGCCACCGACTTGCATGCTCAACTGAGTGAAATATTGTCTTCCTTTTAACTATGCAAGATCCTAGTGCTCTGAAAACTCTTGCTTTGTTTCTTCTTCTGGCCCTTCGAGAAAGGAAACTCAAATTGCAAAATATGGTGGTAGGGTACCGAATATTTGATGGCTGCTTTTATTCACTTTTTAAGATGAGTTATCCTTTTGACTCTTTTTGTTAATTGTGATGAGCATGATGGCTCTACTGTGGTTTTTTTTGTTGTTGATAGATATTCGGTTTTTATTATACTGTTCTAGAACATGACAATAAACTGAACTCTTTATAAAACTGAACTGACTTCCCTTGTTATTGTCTCAGGTTAATCAGTAGGTAAAAACAGATGTGTGAGTGGCACAGCAGCTCCCTGGCCCAGTCAAGGGTGGGAAACAGTGGCCACCCCTCCCCAGGTCAGGGAGAGGCACCCAACACACATGCCTGCAACCGGAGACCCATCCCACTGCCCACATTCCCCGGATAGGGCAGTGAGCTCAACTAACGTGTGGGTAGCTATTCCAGGTGCTCCACCCCCCCACCATAACAGCTAGGCACGGAGCCGGCCAAGGATGGTGGGGCCAAACAAACATGCTAGTCTGCTGTGGCCCATGTTGGCCAAGGTGGGAGACCCTTGATCTGGGCTCGAGCCCAGGGCACATCCTGGGCCAGATGCCTACCTGCCCTGGGGCAGAAGTGGGACCACATCTGGCAGCACATGAACACATGTGCTGGTGGGTCCCAGGCCACAACAGGCTACACTCAATGTGACAGGATCAGCTGCTTTCAGTGTACAGTTCGCTGGTCTCCTAGCACTACTTGCTCCTCCTCAAAAAAGAGTTTGGGCTCCCAGACAGGCTGCTGCAAAGGAGGAAGCGAAAGCCTTCTGTTGAGGCTGTGAGGCAAGAAATGAGAGTAGCCTGTAGCTTGCTGAGAAAGGAGTAGAAACCCAGAAGGCACCAGTAGGGCCAAAGGCTTCAGAGCAACCACAACCAAGAGCCACCATTGGGACTAAGGCTGCTTTCAGACCTCCCCCCGCACATATTTTGGCTGAGGGAGGAAATGCGCAGCCAGGATATGCCCAGGGATTGGATGGTCTGAAAGTCTTCCCCCATGCGCAGGGCTGCAGAGCCAGAAATCCAGCTCTGCATCCCTGTACGGGTCTTCCGGCAAAGCCATGGGGGGAGAGGGGGGCTTTCAGACTGGCCTATCTCCGCGCATATCCAGAAAGCAGCCCAAGAGACAGGAGCTCAGTGGTGCTGACACATCTGTCTCAGCAGTTGAGGTGGGTGCGTAGCTATTAATAGGCACAGGAGGTGTAGCTGCACCGGGGCTCACAATGCATATATGTGCATCTGGTGTGGGGGCAGGATGAGGAGGGCCCATGCCATCTTCTGCACCAGGGCCCGTTCCAATCTAGCTATGCCACTGGGTGGAGGAGTGGAGGAAGCTATGCTGCTGCCACTTCTCAAGCTCCTGGCTCCCATCTGCTACCACTCATGAGCTGCCTCCACCTCTAGTGACATTGACCTCTCCATTCCGCCTGCCTGGTAATGCCAGCACCTCTAGGGGTTGCCACCTTTGTATATTTTTCCAGGCCACTTATAAAACATATATGTTGCAAAATATACATAGGTGGCAACCTTAAGCACCTCCCTTCACCTCTCCCACTCCTGACTATTTCCCTCCTCTGTCCCTGGAGTTACATTCTTCCTTCCACATCCCGCTCTGACAGAACTAATGGTCCACCATTTAGGATATCACCTCTGGCTTGGTCCCTATTGACACCGGTGCCACAGCCATTTCTGGTGTAAACAAATAGCTCATCCCAAGTCCGCCTCACCCTCCACACCTTCAGGTCCCTCCTCAAAACCCACCTCTTCCGCTCCGCCCTTCCTAACTCCTGCTAACCATCCCCACCCAGGATTATCCCCACCCCCCCGTTATCTGCAAACTCCCAATTTACTGCAACCAAGCCGAGAACGTGTACCTGAGCTCTCGCATCCTCATGAATGTTGCATCCCCTGTCTCTCCCTCAGTTCCCCCTTTCCTGTCTCCCCTCCCCCTGTCTTCTTTAGATTGTGAGTTCTCGGGCAGGGACCGTGTCTATCTTACTTTTTGTTAAGCACTAGGTACATCACTGGCACTATATAAATGTTTATAATAATAATAATAATTAATAAATTAACAACTTACTCCCATTTTCTTGTCCCTCCCCCGTGGTGGTTGTCGTTTGGCTTGGAGAAGTCATTGAAGAGCTGCTCCCGGGTCCATTCTGTAAGTACCAGCTGAAAGAAAAGAGACTGCAAATAACCCACAAATTCCAAGAAATATTTGTTGAGGCAGAAAAGAGCATCCAGAACTTCATATAATAAAGAAAATATCTGCAACAGAAAAGAAACTTTTAAAAGCCTCAGGAATGCTAGTGACAGTGAGGTAAGCACTGTGCTTGCTTCACAAATTGAAGGCACAAAAAGGGAGACCAAGTTCTATAAATCAGGTGTGCATTATTATTTACATTCCTCTGCATTCAAACTGATTTACAGTCTTTATCTTGTTCGCCCTCACAACAATCCCGTGAGACGGGCAATGACTATTCCCATTTTACAGGTGGGAAATGGAGGATGAAAGATAGTGACTTGCCCAAACGCCAACAAGTGAGTTCATGGCTGAAATGGCGTTCTCTACAAGTAGCACTCTGAGTGTTTCTCAGTGGAAGTGTCCCAACAATAGGAGTAATGGGTCATTACTAAACTAAACGCCTCCATCCAGTGATCAAGAGGATGAGCCAGAACACACTTTGCTGCACCTGAACTGAAATATGTTTTTCTGCAACTTCAACCCCTTTCTTCTCCCTCCCTTAGCAGCAAATATGGAACCCTTTAAAATATTTTAAAACTCTGTTCATGTCTTATCTTCCCTCCCCATTCCGATCTTCTCTTCTTTAGATTAAACATCCCCAGATCTTTCAGTCTTCCCCTCATAGGTCTTATATTCCAAACCCTTGATCAACCTTTGCTGCTCTTCTTTAAACCCACTCCAGTTTGTCCAGCGGGGACCAAAACTGGCTAGGGATATTTCATGTGCTTGGTTATTCAGGTTTTGGTTTGATGGTTGAAGTACAGATTTTTATTTACTGAAATATTTACTTTGAAAATTTATGCAGTTCACAATTCTCTAGACCAGGGGTTCTCAACCTTTTTTTCCAGTCACAAGCACTGGAGTGACGCAAGTGACTACTTGGGAGCACTGCATAACTTGCATAAGTATACACAGATTAAGTCTCCCCTCTGCAATTCAATTGAATGGAAATGGAGAGGATTAATCAATTCCCCACCACAATTTTCCTATGCGTCAGCACCGCAGGCCACCGTGGTATATGAAGGGTCTGCTGAAGTGGGAAAGGCGGCAGTTAGAGTGATGGTGGTGCTGTTCTCATGCTGAAGCTGACAGATTGCAGCATAGAGCCAGTTTAAGAGCCTATGTCATGGCTATGCGGAGAGCAAAGAAGAAATTCTTTGCTGCTCTCATAGCATCCACGAAATCTTGGCCAGTGGAGCTTTTCCGGGTGATGAGGAGGTTGACTCTTCCAGTGGCCGCTGTGACAGGTTTGTTGATTATTTTGTGGACAAAAATGGCTCATATTCACCATGATTTCAATGCAACGCTTATCACGATGAGAGAACCGGAGACCCGACTTGACTAGTTTTGTGGGATGAGTTTCAGTAGGTGTTGCCCGCGGAGGATGTTCTTGGGACCCTCTTGTGAACTGGGCCCATGACCATACTGGCTGGTTAAGCCCAGCTGGGAGACGAGGGGGCCATTGCTGGCTTGGGTGGTCAATGCCTCCCTTAGGGAGGGCAGAGTGCCGAGCTGCCTCAAGGAGGCGGTGGTGCGGCCTCTGCTCAAAAAGCCATCACTCAACATTGATTCCCTTACAAGTTATCAGCCAGTCTCTAACCTTCCCTTTTTAGGGAAGGTTATTGAATGGGTAGTGGCTCAGCAGTTGCCAGGGCGTCTGGACTGTGTCAGTTTCCTAGATCCCTCACAGTCCAGCTTTTGTCCGGGCTATGGCACAGAGACTGTGCTTGTGGCTTTTGTCGACAACCTCAGCCATGAATTAGATCAGGGTCATTCAACCCTGCTGATTCTGTTAGATGTCGGCTGCATTTGATGTGGTTGACCACGTCATGTTGGTGACTCGCCTGTGGGGCCATGTTATTATTAATTATTATTATTATTATTATTAAGCATTTCTATAGCACCAGCAATGTACCTGGCACTTTACAATTGTATGGTTCCGCTCCTTCCTGACTGGGAGAACCCAGCAGGTGGTGCTTGGGAACTATTCTTCATCTCCCCAGGACTTCTCGTGTGGAGTCCCGCAAGGTCCTACCTTGTCCCCTCTCCTGTTCAACGTGTATATGCAGCCGTTGGGGGGAGGTCATGAGAATGTTTGATGATCGGTGTTATCAATATGCTAATGACACCCAACTCTACCTCTCTTTTTCATCTGACCCAGACCCAGCAGTCTCAGTGCTTACCCGATGTCTGTCGGCTGTGGGGGACTGGATGAGGGCGAGCCGACTGAAGCTGAATCCCAACAAGATGGAAGTGATGCTGGTAGGTAGGGCAGTGGGAGTGGCATTCCCCATCATTGATGGGGTTTGCCCTTTGCTGGTCCCTCAAGTTCGGAGTCTGGGTGTGCTCCTCAATTCCCAACTCTGCATGGAAGCCCAGGTGGGGTCAGCGGCAAGGAGTGCATGTCACCAGTTCTACCTGGTGCAGTGGCTTTGGCTGTATGTCTCGTACTCCAACCTGGCTACTATCATCCATGCTTTCATTACCTCTAGACTGCACTATTGTAACACGCTTTACAAGGAGATACCCATGGTGACGGTTCAGGGGCTGCAGCTGGTGCAGAATGCAGCGGCCTGCCTTCTTATGGGGATGGGCCACCGTGAGCACATTACACCAGTGTTCCGTTCTCTGCACCGATTCAAGGGGTTGGTGCTTACCTATAAAGCCCTATATGGCCCTACCTACCTTTGGGAACGCCTCACTCCCCGGGCTGTAGATCGGCCCCTGCAGTCATCTGGAAGCACCTTTCTTGAAGTCCCACAGGTATCTCTGGGGGCGACCATGGAAAGGGCGTTCTGGGTGGCTGTACGTAGGCTGTAGAACTCCCTCCCAGCAGAGGCCCGGGTGGCCCCAGACCTCTCCTCCTTTCGATGACAATGTAAGGCCTGACTATTCCGCCAGGCTTTTGGTGAGGGAGATGGGTGGTGCAAGGGGCAGGAGGGCTAGAGGGTGGTTGGGTTTTTGTATATTTTTGTCTTTGACTTCCCCAGTTTGTATTAGTATGGTTTTAATGTATTTTTAGATCGATCGTATTTATATTATTATTTTTATATTACATGTTTTAAATGGTTAGCTGCCCCGAGCTGCCTTGGCAGAAGGTGTGGTGTAGCAGGGAATCTTCCCAGGTCCCACAGGGGCACTGGGGTGTCAATAGGGGAATTAGCAAACCCCGCTGCCATGCCTATTCAGCCAGGCTGTATCCTCGCTAAGAAGGGGTGGCCTCATGCAGGAAGCAACACTGCACCAGTCCATAGGGGATTCAAGTCCACAATCTCTTTATTCTTTACAGGCACACAGTTTCTTATTATTCCTGGGCTCATCCACCTCCACCCTGCAGACCCAGAACAGTCTCTCCCAGGCCCAGGGGCAACACAACACCAGTCACACACACACACACCCCAAAGTCCATACAGCTAGGCATCAAAGCCCAGGCTCTAGCCAAGCCTTCCCCAGACAGGAGACACTTTCTCTGGGCATAGCCCTCCTCAGTACCTGGGTCCCAGTGCTTCCTCCTGGTTCTCCTTCTCTTCAGAACCCTGGAGAGCGTAGAGCGGCCAGCAGCTCCTAGGCTTCTGTTCCCAGACAGAGGCTGCCTCTTCTCTCAGTTTTGCCTCTCATACTAGCAGAGTGGGCATGTCCAGACTTCCACTCCTCAGCCTTAAAGGGCCAGTGTCCTGCCCACTCTGTCTCTTGGGCTCTCAGCCTGTTTCCTCCACAGACCGATCTTGCACCATGGGCTGGCTTCCCCCAGACCCATGCACATGCGCATAGCCCGCTTAGTCCTCTCTTAAAGAGGCAGCTGCTGCACTGGACTGCTCCCTGCTACAGCCCTCCCCCTTGGGGAAGATAGGCTTTTCCCTGAGAAGACTGTCACTAACCTTCTCTAGCAGGGTGCAGTACTCACTTCCATATAGATTTCCAGTTGGGGAGCATGCCTCCATGCAATTTACAGTCTAAAGGATTCAACACAGTCCCCACACTTCTCCACCAGTCCTCGCTAGAAGGACTTAAACACACCAAATCAACCTGGGGCATCATTCCTCCCAGGCTGCCTTTACACTAGAGAATTAGCTTAAAGGTCAGCCCTCTGACCCTCCTGGTGAGGTTTTCCTTTGGGACAATCCCTCTGAACATGTCCGAGGGCTTGGCAAGACCAACACTTCCTAGGAAGTCTCTGCTCCTTCCTGTGGTTACATGTTGACACCAGAGTCTGCCTTTCCTCGGTCTCAGGCCCTGTATCCCTTTTCCCCCTATAGGGAAACAGTCTTCTTACATGTCCCATCACCCCACAAGTCCAGCAACACTTCTCCTTACCCTGGCTCTGACACCCCAGAGTCCAGGTGCTATGGAAGAATCACCACTTCTCCTGGCAGACCCTCCAATAGTGTTCAGGCCGGCCACAATTGTGACACCTCCTTACAGTAACTTCCCCCTTGGGTCCCCAGTACTTGCATATCCCTGTTCCTGGATGCTTGTCAAATAAAATAAAATTTTATTAGGCTCAAGCTTTCGCCATGGCCAACAAATAAAAAAAACAACAACAACAACATCGTAAACACAATATCACATAGCAAACATTTCACAAATTTGTCCTGCTGACTATGTCGTTTGGTCCATTCCCTATATACACACAAAATGTGTATCATATCAAACTGTGCGCTAAATTACATATAAACATATATTGAAGACACAAAACATATATCAAAGCACGAATTTTCACAGATAAAATAAGATATAAAATATGGTTACAGACTCAAATTATGTTAATTGTAATTGAACAGGCCTTCAGCCTCGTTTACGGCTTATCCTTCTCGGGGATTATGGTGCCGGCACTTGACCCCTGACAGGAACCTCTTCAAATATACATAAATGGGCCATAGGCCCCATTTAAAGCTAATCATCTCTTATATTGCTTACAGGCCTTAGGCCTCATTTAATAATATTAGTTCTTTATATTCAATATCGGCTTACCCTTCTTGGGGGTCATGGCGCCAGCATTTATCCCCTGACATGGCAGCCCAACTTATATAGGGAATACCCCTAATGGTTTTAGGTGGCTTACCCTTCACGGGGGTTATGGTGACAACACTTGTCCCCTGGCTAACCACCCTCGGGATTTACAGGCCATATTCACATACCTATCCTCAAACAGGCAAATACATTGTTAGCAAATACATCATAAAATCTAACAAGGCAAACCGATAAAATATTCGTAACCCAATCTTATTCCTAGATCAATCCCTCACCCCCTTCATAACCATTAAAAGGGGAAATATCAAATTCTAGTCCATTCTTCCAAGATAGCTATCCGGGAGGGCTCCCTTCCTAAGATCACCATGCCTGCCATGCGGCCCTCTTTACTTAATCTCTATTCACATTTATAGGGCAGGATTCCTCCTAATTCTATCATGCCTCCTCTATTCTAACTTTTGCAGCAAGGTACACAAAGGTAGCAACAGCAATCAGATCCTCTGTCCTGGACAAACTCAGCATGTATTTTATCCTATACTCCATATCCCAATGCTCTTTCCCCTGCTTCAATGGCAAAATACAAACCTCCCTTAAATTTTTATACAATAGACACTCAAAGAGAATATGTTCTATCATTTCCACTTTCCCCAGGTTACAAATGCACTTACGTCTATCCTTTGGTAGTGCATTATACCGGGCATGCATAACTGCTGTCTCAATAAGCTGGAACCGAAGCCTAGTATATCTTCTACGCAACTCCCTGGCATTTAGAACATCTAAATAGACCTCCAGTCCAAAATGTTCTTTAACATGGCCATACCATGGTGCTCTCCTCCAACACATCATGGCCGCCATATCTTCCTGCCTGCCTATATCCAACAGCCTTTCCCTCACCAGTCTTTTCTTCTGTGATGGGGGTAATTGCCACACCCCCTGCACCAAAAGACCGGCTTTAGCTAAAAAATCTAAAAGAGAACCTAGCCATGGATAAACTACCCCACCTGTATTCTCCAGCATTTCAACGAGGCACAAGCATGGCAATGCCTCATCAGCTTGGCGGAGGATACGTAACCACAGATTTACCAATGCCTGCCTTTTTAGGGAAGCAATTGAAACCATACCTGTTTCTGCCCTCATAACGCAGCCTGGTACTGCTTGAGGTACCCCTATAAGTTGCCTGAGAAATTTATTTTGGGCAATCTCTAACTCTATTACTTCTTCTTCTGGTATAATTTCTTGCCCATATAACAGAACTCTGGATGCTTGTCACACCGCTTCACCTCTGGCTCAGCAAAGGTGCACAAGTTGAGTGTGGATAGCACATGCCTCCAGGCATGGCCAACTCCTCTTGCCAGCATGGCGCTCTGAATCCACATCCTGGTGAATGTGGGCAAACCTGAAAACTCCAGCCCAGCTCAAGCTCTTCCTGGCAGAGCTACTCCCAAGCGCATTCCTCCTGTAGTCCCTTTACTGTCTCCAGGCATAGTCCAGATGCTCAGCTCCACTGCTCTTGTCCGTGTCTGATTGCAATTCTCCTCCAAGAGGTTCCCTCTGGCAGCTCAACACAGGCAAAGTCAAAACTCCACAACAAAATGGTGTCTTGCCACAAACTGGCTGCCAAACTGGGCGCACTTCCACTCTACACCTGCAGGCAGTGCTATGCCCACATTCGCCACCACGTACTGTAGCAGGGGGTCTTCCCAGAGCCCCACAGGAATGCTGGGGTGTCAATAGGGGAATTAGCAAACCCCACTGCCACACCTATTCAGCCCTCAGCTGGGCTGTATCCTCCATAAGAAGGGGTGCACACATGCAAGAAGCAACACTGCACCAGTCCATAGGGGTTTCAAGTTCAGTCTCTTTATTCTTTACAGGCACACAGTTTCTTATTATTCCTGGGCTGCCAACTCATCCACCTTCACCTTGCAGGCCCAGCAGAGTCTCTCACAGTCCCAGGAGCAACACAACATCAAACCCCACAAGTTCCTTACAGCCAGGCCTCAAAGCCCAGGCTCTGGCCAAGCCTTCCCCAGGCAGGAGGCACCTTCTCTTCAGCACCTTGGAGACCATAGAGTGGTCAGCAGCTCCTAGGCTTCTTCCAGGGAGATGTTGCTCCTTCAGCTCCCAGACAGAGACTGCCTCTTCTCTCAATCTTGCCTTTCCTCTTATACTAACAGAGTGGGCATGGCCAGGCTTCCACTCCTCCACCTTAAAGGGCCAATGTCCTGCCCACTCTGTCTCTTGGCCTCTCAACTTGTTTGCTCCACAGGCTGATCTTGCACCATGGGCTGGCTTCTCCAAGACCCATGCACATGTGCACAGCTCACTTAGTTCCTTCTTAAAGAGCCACACAGAACTGCTCCCTGCTACAGCAGGATATAAGCTTTTATATAAATAAATAAATAAATAAACATAAATTTGATCCCGCTTCAATTCAGTTCAATTCACTTACTCCTCTTACAGCAGTGGCTTATGACTGGAGGCCTCACAGTGTGGAAGGAGGCTCCAGCCCTGGCATGGTCACAGTGATATCAGTGGTGGAAGCCCCAGGTGGGCTCCAGCCAGAGCAGGCAGGTTCATGTCAGATTCTGCTCCCCCAGCAAGGGGGCAGCAATGATGACAGGACAGCAAGAGCCCTGGGAGGGCACAAATCCCAGGGTTAGTACAGCCATGGTGGTGGGTGGGCTCCAGCTGGGACAGGAACAGGTCCAGGGCAGGCTCCAGGCTCTGTTCCCCCAACAATGGTGAAGCAAGGGCAGTAATGGTAGCGGTGCAGCAGGGACACAAGGCAAGATCCAGCCGTGGCAAGCAGCTTCAGGACAACCTCCAGGCTCTGCTCCCCAAGCAAGGCCTGGATCAGTGGTGGGGCGCAGAGACTGCAATAGTGGCAGGCAATGTTGTGGCTCCAGGGCTCCAGTCTTATCAGAGTACAGAACTGGTGGCTCTTGTTCCCTGGCGACTTCCAGAAGTGGCTCTCTGGGTGGGAAAGAAGCCCTGTCCTTCCACTCTGTCCCTTTGCTGCTTGAGGTTACTAAACAGACAGCACGAAGGGGTGTTTATTTTCTCCACAGAGAGCTACTGGACCCATAGCAATTGCCTAATGCAGCCGAGCTGTCGCAAATTCATAACCTGGCAACATAATTATAGTGAAAACAGAGGGGATACATCCCCCTGAACTTTCAGGGCAGTGGGGATATGAATACCTAAATCCCCCCCTCTCTCTTGCCAACTTTTGAGCCTCAGAAATAGAGCTTCCAGGACTTAGTCAATGCTTTCACCTAGGTATGGTGGCAGGAATGGGCCATTGGGGCGGGCAATATATTTGGGTGGAGGTACAGTTTTAAGTGAATTATTTAATTTGCAAAACAAAGGGGTTTGGGGTGAGATGTTGTCTCACTGGGACTTTAGAAAGAGGGAGGAAACACCCTTAGGGCAGAGCTGGATGTCACCCCCTGCTTAAAGACACAATGAGTAAGTTTCCCTTACTAACAATAGGATAGATGCACAATGTTATTTAATATTTTTTAAAAAAAACTATCACTATATGAGAAAGAATAGACAAAAAAACCTGGCTACCTATTTGTCTGGATTCCTTCTGATCCAATTGGCACATTGGGGTTGCCACGAGTTCCACAATTATTTTCCTCGTCTTCCAAGTCTTCTGGCCCTAATCTTGTTCTGCGCACATTTCTTTTCCTACTCATTCCTGCGAGGATGAAGTCAGCTCTGGGTGTCCAAAATGAACCAGCTGCTTTCTTGTGTTTGTACCATGAACCCTCAAATTAATAGATGTTCTACACAAAAACAAAACAAAAAACCCCAGAGAGCCTTGTTTTCAAAAGGAGAGCATCAAAAGCGCCATCATTTTATCTTTCCAAGAGACTTGTCTAATGAGTAGCTATGTCTACAGTGACATCATAGGAAATGCTATGCAGTGAGCTGGACATGATGGCCTCTTCTTTGTTGACATCATAATGGACCAGCCAGGACTGGAGTTGATGCATGCTACCTCTGTCAGGTGTAACTTGACACTTGCTGCCTGAAGCGAGTCAGAATAACAGCCTGAAAGTCTTGATAGGACCTTATAGTTTCTTAAAAGAAAAACAAATGTTGGCATTTAAGTGGGAGAGTGTCACATGGTACAGGCTTAAAATTCTGTAACCACTCCTAAAGAGGCATCAGCTAGGTGAGCCAGCCAGTCTTTAAAGCAGGGGTGGGCAACCTTTTCCCTCCCAAGGGCCCCTTTGAAAATTAGTACAAGCTTCAAAGGCCACTTAGAACTTGGGGGTGGGGGTATTTCAGGGGTGTTCTCAGAAAGAGAAGGGTCCAGATCAGGGCCAGCACAAAGATTCCTGCTGCCCTAGGAAACCCCCTATGCATGTACACAAGCACAACCTGCATGCACTCACTTCGCGCACAATGTGCATACACTAGGGATGGACGAACGCGGTTCGGCAGTTCGGAGTTCGGCCCGAACTCGGCCTGTTCGGATGACTGAACTCGAACCCGAACGTGCATAAACTGAAACCTTGTGTTATGCACTGTACAGACTCATTGAGTATGTAATGTATGTATTTCACTACAGACTCCTCTTCGGTTTGTGATTCCCCCCCATCCCATATATATGGGATGT